>MU226654.1:409610-438060 GCA_018584345.1 Thuja plicata | reverse complement strand
GAGATTCAAGATCATGGAATATCCAATTTTGACCATAAGGTACGAAAAATTGAATATGCCCCAAGTGATGAGATGCCCCTAGCGGTGAGGACTTTAGATTCAGACTGATTCGAGAATAATGTGAAAAGGTTCAATGATGCAATCATCCTGCCCCCTCAAGAGCGAAATCGAAAGAAGACACATCAGAAGGATGAGAGCGAGAAATCGCAGAAAAAGATAGATCAAGAGAGAGCATAATCGTTTTAGAGAAATCGAGAGGTCTTATTGGTTAGGTTTGACCATAGTTGACTAGAATTGACTAGAGTTGACTTTGATGAAAAGATTGCAGAAACTGAGAAAATGATGACCAGAGAAAAAACCTGACAAGAAACCATCATCAGAAGAGTGACTGCACAAGTGTCTGATCACATCGGTCTCATGATTTTAAAATGAGATTTTGAGCTATTTAGGAGTGTCAGATTTCGATTTCGATCACGAAAATGGATCCAGAATTTTCCAATTAGCCAAGGGTGCAATTTTCACGGAAAACGGAGCACTTTGAAAAATTAGGTCAAATGCTATATAAGGCCCGAAGGGGTCATTTTCAAATCATTATTCACCTTTGAATTTAGAGATGGCGAGACTTCTAGCTGAGCTTGAGAGCATTCCCGTACATACACATCAATTTGAGCGCACCAGACGACACAACTGACCAGCGGGGTATGACGCACCTATGAGTATTCGTATCACGATCCTTTATTTCTGCAAAAAATTTCCCATTTTTATCATTAATAGCATTTTTTTAAGCGTTTTAGGGCAAATTTTTCCAAATGTCACGCGAGAAAACAGTTTCCTCGCGCCAGGGCTGATCGCCCTTCGCGCGAAGAAACAGTTTCCTCGCGCCATTTGGGGTTTCTTCGCGCGGGCTCAGCATGAAAGTTCACACGAAGTTTTAGCGCCAGACGCGCGAGATTTCTAGAATCTCGCACGCAAAAGGGTTCCGCTTCGCGTGAACTTTCTTGCAAAGGGGGGTCTTCGTGCGAAAAAAGATAGAAAAATGTGAAAAAAGTTAATTTCTTGCGTCGCAGAGTCAACCAGTTGGATTGCGTGTTGAGTAATTTTGTAGCTGCATGTGTTGTCTTTTGCTTTGAAAGTCATCATTTGAGGTACTGATCCCATTTTGTTACTTTGTGTTGCAGGTCGATCTCCCAGATATCAGTTTTAGATCTCATCATCCTGTCATGAGTGAGCTTTTGCAGAGGCTGTCAGATGCTGATGGGGCCCACATTGATGGACTGGGGCTGACATATCTGCGTGATATACCCGATATTCAGGTAAATCACAGATTACTTGGTGCCTTAGTTAAGCGTTTCCATTCAGAGACGAATACTTTCCACTTGCCTTTAGGAGAGATGACAGTGACACCGGAGGACATTTACCGGATACTCAGGGTACCTTTCCATGGAGCCCGTGTTGAGTACTGCACACGGCCGAGAGATGGGACACAGGCCTTGAGGGTCATATTTCATGATCAGTTGTTATTGGGCCAAGCTATCTCCTGGGAGGAGTTAATACGCACTTATGGCCAGGATCATCCATTGGCAGTCATTCTGGCACTGTTTCTGAGTTGTCATTTGTTACCTGATCGTGGTCAGCATGGTTTGGAGTGTGGCTGGGGCGTTATGCTCCAGAAGATGCTAGAGGTTCCCGCAGTGACATATGGATGGGGCGAGTGTATACTTGCTCAGATGTATCATGAGATGCACGAGGTGGTGTATCAAGGTTCCCGCACTATGGCAGCGGGAGTTGTTATACTGTAGATCTGGGCCTGGGAGCACCTTCTCATATGTAGGCCAATTTTCCAGGATACACGGCAGCCCTTAGAGCCGTACATTTACAGATATGCCGGTCAGATGACCCAGCCTGCGCTGGGTAAGACAGAGCAGTGGCGAGGACAGATAGATGACATGGCTGCAGTCATATGGCGGCCATGGGCTGCTACTGAGGTTTGGGATGATGCTCGCCATGAGTTGTCGTTCATGTTCTGTTCGTGCCCTCTGATAGGGCGTACCATTACAGTGATTGAGAGATTTCTGCTTACACGTGTGATGCGCCAGTTTGGGAGACCACAGGTTATATCACTTGAGTATTGTCCATATGCCCGATTCATCGATGAGATGAAGAAGGGGTGGCAGAGAGTGCTGGACAGAGGGCGCAGTATGATAGATGCTCGGGTACCGCCAGCTCGGTGGGATTACTTGGCAGCAATTACAGATGCAGGTGTGACTCCTGCGTACAGGGATCAGCTTCTAGCATATCCATTTCCGAGATTCACATCGCCAGTGGGTCATATTCCTCCAGGGGTACAGCCACAGTAGTAGGTACAGCAGAGCCCTCCTCCAGGACAGCAGCCACAGCAGCCTCCTCTACAGCACCAGGGTAGAGTGGTACAACCACGGACACAACAGACTGCGATACCTGCGAGGACTATGGGATTAGATGCGGGTGCTGGCCCCAGTGGTGGCCAGGATAGCGCTACAGATCAGGGTGAGGACACTGCTATGGCTGATGCAGCTCCTACTGATGCTCCAGTAGGTGGCCAGGTGGCCCAGTTACGGGAGGCTCTCCGCAGAGCGAGGGAGAGAGTGAGACATACGCAGAGGGAGCGAGATGACCTCAACATCCAGGTGGTTACAACATTTTACAGGACATTTTCAAAAAAAATTAGGATTAGGCAAAATCTATTTTCTAGCAGATACAGGTTCGAGACTATGGATTTGAACTCAGATATGGATACCCTTTTCAACGAACTATCGGGATCTGAAAATAGATTTTCCGTCAGACCTGTGTAAGTCAAGGTCGACATTATTGGGTCAGGGGTGAGATTTGTGGGTCAAGGTCAACCTTTTTCTCAAGATGGTGTCGAATCGGAAAAATATTTCTGGGTTTTGTTCGTTTCTACATTCTGATTTCGGATCATACTTCAAATTTTCCAAAAACAGAGTACAAACCTCAGAAAACAACATTCTTTGAACTGCAATATTTTAAAGTTAGTGTATTTCTCCTATCCATTTCAATTCAAATCCTTAATCATTCTAAATCTATCACACATTTACATTCATTTTCACACACATTTTAAGAGGGAAACCTAGGATCTCCTTCTTTATTCTTATTTCCAATAGATTGATTCATTTATGCATTGATCATTTTTGGGTTGATCAATTTGGATCCTTCCTTTGTGCATTTGAGAATAAAAGGGAATATCTTATTTATCCCTCCACTCTAAACATTAAATGTAAGGTGATAAGTGATTTGAGTATCAAAACACTCTTATTCTATTAACGATCATTTTCTCCTTTACACTTTGATAACAGTGAGATTACCAAATATACAATCTGCATTCAAATCTTCTTTAAAAATAAGTAAATCAAGTCATAGACACACTATGACAAATGATAGTGAAATTAATAGTGATGAAGAAGAACTTGATGAGATTGAAGCACTAATGGCTAGAAGATTATAGAGAGGCAAAGGTAAATTACCATTGGTATATTTTAATCGTAAAAAGATTGGACACTTCGCTGCTAGATGTCCTAATAAGAGAAAAGATGATAGAAGTAATCATAGAACTTATGAAAATAATTTTGATAGAGGTGATGAAAGAGATTACCGAAGCAAAAGACAATCTGATAGGAGAGATACCTAAGACTACAAGGACAAAGGAAAGAAAGCTTGTTACCTAGCTAAGAACAAAGCTGGAAATACTGACACCGAGTCTAATGAAGATATTCAGACTGTGTTTGTGGATATGAAGGATGATTCAGACGAAGAAGAAAAGTATGTAAAAACTACATTCATATCTAAGGTTAGTAATAATGATGTCTGGATTATTGATAGTGGTTGCACTCACCATATGACTAGAGATAAGAAAAGGTTTGATACTTTTGAATACTATAATGGTGGATAAGTAAGAATGGGTAATGACTCACCTTGTCTAGTTGAAGGTAAAGGAGCCATAATGTTAAATAATCAGATCAGATGTGAGAATGCTTACTGGGTGAAAGGGCTTAACTACAATCTATTGAGTGTTTCTCACCTAAATAACGCAGGTCACCGAGTAGCATTTGAGAATAAAAAGGCAAAGATCTTCAATGAATCAGGAAGGCTGATCGGTACTAGTGAGTAGACAAAAGGTAACATTTTCTATCTTAATGATATAAACACCACTTGTTTAATGGCTAGAAACCAAGAAATATGGTTGTGGCATAAAAATTTATGTCATGTGAACTTTGACAACATGGTCAGGATAAGCAATAAAAGGAAGGTAAGAGGCTTACCGAGCATGTTAAAACCTGACCATGTCATGTGTTAGAATTGTCAAAAGGGTAAAATAACAAAGTATAGTTTCAAGAGAAAAAAAAACACATCTAATGTTATTCTAGAATTAGTCCATGCTGACCTATGTGGACCAATGAGAATACAGAGCTACTATGGTGACAGGTATTTCATTATGTTTGTTGATGATCACTCTAGAATGATGATTGTTATGTTTTTAAAAGAAAAATTAGAAGCATTCAAGATGTTTAAATGGTATAAAGCCACAGTTGAGAAACAAAGTGGAAAGGATCTAAAATGTTTAAGATCGGATAGAGGAGGAGAGTTTATTTCTAATGAATTCACTAACTTCTATAATGAGCATGGAATTCAAAGACAATTTTCTACACTGAGAACACCACAGCCAAATGGGATTACTGAGAGGAGAAACAAATCAATTATTGATTATGCAAGAACACTAATGATTGAGAAAGGAATCACTCAAACATTATGGAGAGAAGTTGTTAGTACTGTTGTCTACACATTAAAGAGAGTACAATTGAAGAAAGACACCAATAAGACACCCTATGAGCTATGGTATGGATACACACCCAATGTAAGTTACTTCATAATTTTTGGTAGTCAATGTTATATTTTGAAAGCAGATAGAAGTGGAAATCTTGACTCCAAAGGTGATGAAGGAATTTTCCTAGGGTATTCTACCGAAAGCAAGGCTTATAAATGTCTTAACAAATCCTCTAACAAAATAAGTGAAAGTGTAAATGTCAAAGTAGATGAATTTGCAGAGAAGAATGATGAGGAAAGCAGAAAATAACTGGAGGACTACAATAGGTTTTTATACTATGAAGAACCTAACCCTCTGCCTGAGCAATAGTGTATTGCTCTTGAGCAACAGAACATTGCACCCGAGTATTAGGCTGCAAACACCAAAAATTAGGAGATTGCTCAAAATGATGTTCCGAGCGATGAAGAACAAAATGAAGGTCAAGATGATGATCAGAATGATGAAAAAAGATTTGAACCAAAACTTTCCAAGTATGTCAGAAGACACCATCCATAGAACCAGATCATAGGAGACAAGAGAGCTAGAATGAGAACAAGAAGTAAGTCTCTAAATACTAGATGTCTAATTTGTGATTTTGAGCCTAAATCTATCAATACTACACTTGAAAATGATGAATGGGCCAGTGCTATGAATGAAGAGATAGAACAGATTGAAAAGAATAAGACATGGACACTAGTACCGAGACCAGATGATAAGAATGTCATCGGTACAAAATGGATATTTAGAAACAAGTTGAATGAGAATGGAGAAGTCACAAGAAATAAAGCAAGACTAGTATGCAAGGGGTATGCACAAGAAGAAGGCATTGACTATGGAGAAACCTTTGCACCCATTGCTAGGCTAGAAGGAGTGAGAATCTTACTTGCTTATGTTGCATTCAAAGGCTTCAAGGTATACCAGATGGATATAAAATATGCATTCCTAAATGGAATTCTAGAAGAAGAGGTATACATTGAACAACCAAAAGGGTTTGTTGATCCAGACAAGAGTAACATGGTATGTAGACTACACAAAGCCTTGTATGGATTGAAACAAGCACCTAGAGCCTGGTATGAAATACTTCACTCCTATCTCATAAGTATTGGATTTGTAAGAACTGGTGAAAATAGTCATCTTTATTTAAAGGAAGATACTGATGCTAACATTTTGATTGTTGAAATATTTATTGATGACATCATATTTGGAGGCAATGATATGTTATGCAAATCATTTTCTGCTGAAATGAGAAAAGATTTTGAGATGTCTGTCTTTGGAGAGATCAAATTATTTCTTGGTCTACAGATTATTCAACAGGATGAGGGCATCTATATTACACAATCCAAATACATCAAGGAAGTGTTGAAGATATCCAAGATGGAAGATTCCAAACCAGTTGGAACACCGATGGCAACAAGATGCAAATTGACAAAAGAAGACAAGTCACCTGAGGTAAACCAGACCTTATATAGATCAATGATTGGAAAGCTAATATTTTTTTTTCATACTAGATCAGACATAGCACATGCAGTTGGAATAGTTGCAAGATTCTCAACTAACCCCAAGGAATCACATATGACTGTTGTCAAAAGAATTCTGAGATATCTAAAGAATATTGAGGACTAGGGTGTATGGTATAAGAAAGAAGGAAAATTTAAGCTTCAAGTCTATACAGATGTTGATTGGGCTGGAAATATATATGATAGGAAGAGCACAACTGGAGGAGCATTCTTTATGGGTGACAGACTTGTCACATGGATAAGCAAGAAGTAAGGATGCATCTCACAATCTACTGCAGAGGCAAAATATGTGGCTACTGCTGCAAATTGCTCTAATATTGCATGGATCAAACAATTACTGGAAGGTATGAATATGAAGATCCTTGATCTGGTGATTATATATTGTGATAATACTAGTGCAATTAACATTTCAAAGAATCCAGTCATGCATGCTAAGACAAAGGATATTGCAATCAAGTATCATTACTTAAGAGAACAAGTACAAGCAAAAGAGGTGATATTGGAATATGTTCAATCAAAGGAACAATTAGCTGACATTTTCACAAAGTTGTTACCTAAAGATACATTTGAGTACTTGAGGAAAAGACTAGGGGTCCGACCCTTGTCTACCGATTAGTAAGTTGAATAGGAGGCTGCATCAGCCTATATATTATCATAAAATCATTCATGTTGATGCAAACAAAGAGATGGACTGCAAAGATATATGAGTACACAGCAAGGTACTTATCTACACCAAACACCAGAGTTACTGTATTATTGATGGAAGGGAAATTCAAGGAATATATTATCGAAGAGAAGAAAGATATACTTTGGCATTGTTGTCAAATGGAGAGATTACTTAAGAGAGAGATAACTTAAGGGAGAGATGTTCTTGAAAAGAGATGCTCTATTTGAATAGGAAGAGAAATATTCAAAGGAAGAGATTATATCCATATGAAATATCTTCCATGATCATAAGAAGAAGAACAGTCAAAGGGAGAGACAACATCAGAGAAAGATTCAAAGAAACAACCATCCATCCAAGGGAGAGACAAAGACATAATTGCTACATCTATCCAGAGAAGGGAATGAAGAATGAAGAAAGTAATCTGCAAGAATCAAATCTAAGCTATGTGAGCTTACCGAGAACCAGATACTTGTATCAGTTATAGAATAAAAAGTTTGGTAAATTGATGAACTACAACTAATATATTTCATAATGTATTAGTAGTATGTAGTATGTTGTCATCAATGCCAAAGGGAGAGATTGATGAACTATAACCGATTGAATGTTTGAAGATGTTAAGTTGATGATCACCGAGTTATAGAAAGCTAAATGCAAGACATTAAATCAGTTAATGTATTGTATTGACATTGATGTCAACTTGATATAATTTGATTGGTCATATTCATATTGTCAAACACTTCAGAGAACCACAAAGATAAAGGTTATGCTTTCAGTAATGCATAAAAGTTCAGTATTCACCAAGTGACAACAAACACTGATAGACAGTGCACCTCAACGGATAGAGAACCCTGAGAGAAAAGTCACAGTGATACCTGAGCAAGAAAACCAAGCAGCATTACCAAGCAGAACCAACAGTGTTTCCCAACAGATAGACAGAGATGCCCGAGGACAACTGAAGTCAAGACTGAGCAAACAAGGAGTTAGACACCAATCAGAACTTCACTTTAGAAATGACAAAAGACTTAGCTAGGAAGAGCTAAATATGGAATTAACTGGTTGATTACATTGTTTGTATCGACAAAGTTAAAATCTAGAGTTTTATTCCTAAAAACAAGGAGAGATCTACGAGATAAATCTAATGCATGCTTTAAAGCAAGATTGGTGAGATTTCTGGATCACGTCAAGAACAAGAAAGTCAAGAACCTAAAAATGGTGAAACCATGTCTATAAAAGAGACAATCTATTCATTAAGAAGAGAGGATGTTGAAGAGAATTTGGTGAACATAGAATTCTTCATTACAGACCTGATCAATCAAGCTGAAGGACAGAGCTAAGGATTTCTGCGAACAACGAGCAACAAAGGAACAAACAACATTTACCAAGTAGAAAATAAGTGGAGCAAAGGTATTGAATTGATACATTGATGAGAAGGTATAATGAGCTTATAATAGATCTAAAAATATGCAATTCAAGTTGTATGTGTGAACAGATCATATTCATTGTTTCAGTTTAACCATTGGAGAAAAAATTCTCTTAAGAGAGCAGGATCTAAAGAATCCTTTACATATTGAGATACAACCCAAAGTGTATCAAAAGGTTAATTCATGTTGATAAGCATAGTGAATGCGGAGAGATGAACTGATTAACTGTTAGTGATAAATCCTTTAACAAGGTTGTACTTAACAGTGTGTTTGTAACCTTTAACAGGGTTGTCTCTTCACCGAGCTTACTTCAGAAGAGTGAAAATTTTGGGTTACCAATCCCAAATGGTTTTTCCCCTAATAGGGTTTCCATGTTAAAAATCCATGTGTCAAATGTGTATATGGTTCATTGTTGTGATGTTTTTCTTTACACATTGCTGAATTAAGATAGATCGGTAAACACTAATTCATTTACTGTATTTCGGTAAATATTAAGACTGCTAATCGGTAAAGATTAAGAATAAGGATTAACAAGGAACTCCGAGCAGTAGTTATTTGATATAATTGTTCAAAGGCCTTCATCTTGTAGGATTGAAGATAACTAGAGGTTTATATTTCAAATATAAAGTTTTTCGGTTGATTTATTGGATTAATTTTTGAGGCCGCTGATTCACCCTGCCCCTCTCAGTTATTATAATAGGACATAGAGAGGAGAGATTTCTTTTATGTATGACTTTTTCAAAGGGGTGAATGCAATATTTATATCAAGCACCCTCTGGGGAAGTGAAGAGATCGAAGTGATGGTCACAATATCCTTGACGAGACTTTCACTAGGATGTAATTTTGTAGAGAGGTTGCATGTTCACATCACGTTCACCAAAAGGTGGAGAAGGAAAAAAATGCACAAAACTAGAGACTAGTTAAAGTCTCAGGGGATGAACCTCCCCTTACACCACCTCACTTCAACTAGCATGTAAGGCTAGGGAGATCAAATGTGATGTTTGTTGGATAGAATTTTAATTAGTCTAGATAAATAAAATGGAAGTAACTTAGACTAAATAAATATGAAATAAAGATAAATGCTAACAAATAAAGTATATCAAATTATAAAAATATTTTGATTATAGAAACCGAAAGGATAAATTACATAGAATAATGACCCAACTATGTAAGCTCACTACCTAGGATAATAATGTGAGCCTTGGATGATAGTATATGTACAAGAAAATAGTGTGGCCCACCTACATCTTGTACGGACAGAGTGCAAAGACTACAATAAAAGTCAAATGACACTAATACAAATTCAATAAAGAGATTGAATACAAAGGAATACGTTAACAGAATAATGGAGACGACTATTATACTAAGATAATAATGATAAATGAAGGAGAGGAAAAGTGAAACACCAGATTTGATATTTGATAGAGTTGATGTGGTTAAATTGTACCTTCTTGAAACATGCACACACGAAGATGAGGAAAGTCTTTGCATTATTTGGAGACTTGTCTCAGTCAAGTCCCTTGTTTGATGTTTCCACCACGACTCCAACCAAGTAGACATGAAATTGGTGAAAGATAATTGAAAATAAAAGAAAGATATGCAATGATAAGATGCTAATAAAGTGATGGAGATAGTGTGATATTCTCAAATAACATAAAACTATTAAAGAGAGTGAACTACCCTCAAAACCATGAGGTGAGAATTGAATGCATGAGAAAAGATGGGAGCTTCCAAAGCCAAAGGATTGTACAAAAAGCTATATGAAAAGCTTTTGGACAATGTGAATGAGTAGAATAGAGCTCCAAAATATTGAGAGACTTATCAAAATGTCCAAAAGACCCAATGAGGTTTCCAAATGGAAATATATGCATGCAAGGTCGAATGTCATGTCGGTGGGTGTTCGAAACATGCATTACAATCGTAAGGTGATAGTTTGAAATTCCTCAATGACAACCTACACATATTCAAATTTACAAATGAGCGCACGCCGCATAGATGTCTTTGTGGTCCACACACGTTCTATGTTGTCTAGGTTACGTGGTTAGGGCTTGAACTGGGTGATGACAAGGCTAGGTGAGTGAGCATGAGTGGATGACGTGGAATTATGAATCTTAGACTAAGGTAGGGGTGATGCATAATGGTAATTTATGCAAGGGTACAAGTTTAAGCCATTAAAAGTACCTTTTTCATTGCATCTATTTATTTTAGAGGGGATTTTACCCATTTGGTTTTTCTCATTTATTTTGTTTAGAGAGACCTCATTGATTTGAGTTTCATTTTTGTGTTAGTTTATACATGAGTACCTAATCAAGACTTAATTTTTAGGAATTATTCATGCTATCTTTTTCCTTTCATAATTAGCTTTCTAGATTCTCCCCAAGCTTTTCTCAAGTGGAGGTGTTAGAGTAAGTACAACATATTATATAATTATATATTAATTAGATCATGTATATATAAGAATATCTTCATGAGATTAGTTTGTTATTTATCAATTCAACTTTGAAATCTAACAATTTAAGCTAATTTAATTGAAACATGAACAATGAGCATCTCATGGCTCTCTATCTATGAAAGGTAATAGTATGTTGTCAACTTAAACATCCATTAATGATAGTCCTAGGTTGAGAAAGGGTGATCTAAATGATGATATTAAGCCCTATTTAGCTCATATTGTACCAAATGCTTCAAGGTTGATCACTATTATGCAAATTTAATCAATATAAATGCTATGATGCTAATGTCAATTGCCTATAGTAATGATGCATTTCTCATGAATGTGTGTTGCCTCAATAGTGAAGAGAAAATAGGTGAAAACCCTTTATGGTTGGAAGAAGGGAATCAAAATTGGTAAAGAGCATCCCAAGATGAAAAAGGAGCTATCAAACAATATTGAGAATAATTGTAAGGATTTTGTAACCTGTATGATTTGATTATTTGTAATGTCTTACAAGCTTGTCCAAGCTCAAGGAACATTACATGCCAAACCCACAATGACCAAAAGTGTGGTAGATTATGTTTTAAGCTCAAAGAACCTTGTGAAAAGCCTAATAATTTCAGAGAGAGACAGAGTTCTCTCTATATAAGTTTTCCTCATATAACAATTTGAAATCCTAAAATAATTATTAAAAGTTTACTATTTACCAAAAAGGTTGTAGAATGTCATTTTTAAAATTCTTAAATAGGTATATGATATAATATGTATTCAAGCTATATTCTTTTTGCTTTAATTAATTTTGTTTATTTATTAATTTAAAAACCTTTCTTCCTATCAAACCAACTTAACTTACTATTCAAGATATAATAAATCTAAACATATAAAAAATGGATTATTTACAAGTATCAAAAAAATAAAATTCTTTCAATTACATACACATATGTATTAGTTTTTTTAATTTTTATTTGTTTGTGAATTAAATTAGATAAAAAAATATTAACATCATATTAAACATTTACTATTAACATTTATCATTCTTACATATTTTGGATGAGATTGAATGACTTACAAAAAAATAAATATCTTATCAAATATGGTTATAAACAATGGTCCAAAATATAAGATGTTATCAAAACTTTTATCCTTTTTACTACTAAATATAAATGATAGAGTTGAAATAAGTTGAATTTAAAGTTCATAGTTATCTAGATTTTAGAAATCTTAATAATTAAAAAATGATACTTATCTTTCCTCAATTCATATTTTTTTTATTTTTAATCAAATAAAATAAAAAGAATGAGAAATAAATTAATAACTTTTTCACATTATTTTAAACTTTCTTAATAAATAACATTATTTTCAACTTAAATGTAATAAAACCAATCTAATATTCATTAAAACCTCAACAATTAAATAACAAAACATAAAATACAACTTAAAAAAATATAGACATTAAAAAACCACTCGAACTTAACAGCTAACTAACAAAATATAAAATGTGATACTATTGCAGCTAACATGAGATCTTAATATTACAGGCTTGCATCTATATTCCCAAGAAAGGTCATACGAACTCCGATAAGTGAAGTTAGTGGCTCGTGAAACAGAATATCTCCCTCTAACTGTCACCATCACAAGGGTCAAGTTGGTGCGAGAAAGAAAAGGTGTTACGCTCGTAGTACCTGTGATAGCGACTAGCCTAAAATCATTATTACATTGGAATACATTATTGTAGTGACCCATTATCGTAGTATCCACTAGGCACGGAGTTGAATGGCATTTCATTTCTGAAAGTGTAAGGCAAGCATGGGCTCTCATCACCTCTCTTCTTACCTTTAAACTTAGCCTTTCACTCTCACCGCTAAATTTAGCAGCTCAGTCAACGTCATGCGACTGTGATTGAGAAATGAGAAATTGACACCGATTCCCTGACAGTACCTTTAATGGTGACACCTGTCCCTTAGTGATCGAGGAGAGGGATGATGGGAAGGAAATGACATTACCTTATTAGTGGCGGTTGCACGAAGGAGTAGGTGGCTACTTAGCTAGCGTAAAAAAAAACTAAGTGTCTCTTTGGTAAGAAATACGTTTTAGTTTGCTGTTTAGACGTTCGCAAAATGCACCCCAATCTAATTCGTATTGCCCTCTGCCCCCACGGGGACTGCAATCAAATTTGCCTCGACTTTCGTAGATAGAAACGAGAATGGGAACGCGGACAGACTCGGAGGTGTTTTGGTGGGATCAATTGTTACAGAATTTTTATATGTTCTAAAATTATTAAATGAGCAAATTTTTTTTAATTACATTTGAAAGCATGACAAATTTTTTAAAGAGGATAGTTTTTCTTTTTTTTTTTTGTTTTGTTTTGTTGAATAAAGGAAATATTAAATATAGATATAGCATTTATTTATTTATTTTGGGAGCAAATGATTTTTTTAATTTTATGTATAACATATAAATTTAATAATTGATAATTAATGTTTTATATTTTAAAATGTTTTTTTATAAAGATAATTTGTAATATTTTTTAATTTATTGAGATAATTTATTATGAGTTTAATTATTTACTAGGATAATTTATTATGACATGTTAAGTGTCAAAAATAAATTTAAAATTAAAATTCAATGAAAGGTTCAAAATTTATTAAAGTCCAATTTAGAATTTATTTTTGGCATTTAACATGTCATGTGTTGTGTAAAAATTTAATGATTTGTATAACAATCAAGTATTTTTATTTAGATATATTATGTTGCTTAGAGCTAAAGCATATTCAATGAAGTGGAAAATGAATGATTGGACAAATATATTTACAACCTTAGAAAATGAAAGAATCAAACTTTGTATGCATAGGTATTGGATAACTAGGCATATCTATTTTAGCTTTAGGTGTTTGTCATTTTCGTGCCTGACACATCCAACTAAGCAAGAAGGCAAAAACTATAGAAAAATGAAAAAATTATAGACATACAGAAAAATCGATGTCTGTAATTTTTCTCACAGAGTCCTTCCCACTATTGCATTTATAAGTGAGTGTCGGTGGTTAAACAACTCTTGTGGATTGTATACAGAGGTTTCTCTTGAAAACTCCTTCAGGCAGTAACGTGTACAACAATAAGGAGCAAGAAATTCTGGTACATTTGGATATCCAGCATCGACTAATTAATATTTTTCTACACAAAAAAGTATATTTTTAAACCATGAAACATTTATCATTTTCTTCACTAACACAGTGTGAAATGGCATACCGAGGGGAACTACAAGTGGATATGCTCTATTCAGAGCTGAAGCTAGAACACGGCTATTTGTAGTAGACCCTTCCCAACCAACAAGAATGTATTGAAACTTATAATCAAACGAAGAGACAACCATAACATTTTTCGATAAGTTCCCTTTTCTATCACGATATTTACCCTATAAGATGACATCGACAATGACTGGTATATGGGTTCCATCAATTGCTCCAACAAGGTCCTATAGAAAGAAAACCTATAGTCAAGGAACATGTTGTAATAGGATTAACACTCAAGCAAATAAATTTGTAGTGCTAGGGGATTTACCTTGAAGTACGGATCAAAACGGTCCTTCCCACTAATTTTAGGAGGAGTGTTTTGACCAGGTGGTATAAAATAATTTGCATGGAGTGCTAAGATAGTCATCAAGACCTTGTGAAACTCGTGAAAGGTAATACTAAATTAAGGATTAAAATACATAACTATAACACAATCTCAGATTGTAACTCACCAAATCGACCAATGGTTGAGGAAAAATGAAAGATAATCTTAAAATAAGTAATTTTATAGTTACGGCTATAAATCGAACTAAAACTAAGATTCATGAAAGGAATTCATAAATTAAGGTTCAAAAGACACAACTATAATACACCTAATACAACTTGTGAGTTGGTTGCAATGATTGGTAATACAACTTATGAATGGGTTGCAACAAATCCTCCAGTATACATGCTTTGTATATATAGATGTGATGATGTCTCCTTGTTGAGTGTAAACTACATATAAACCAATCATTATCTGAACTCAATCTTCTTAAGATATAATGTTTTACATAGCAATCAACATGATTAATAAGAACGTATTACATGTGTGTGTGTGTGTGTGTGTGTGTGTGTGTGTGTGTGTGTGTCATACATATGAACATGTACATGTATATAATTAAGTTATTATTAATCATGATGATTATGATCACCAATATGTAGTCTTGTTGTTTATGTCCTTATTTGATCATAGCAGACATATCACATGTAAAGACTTTAGTATATATATGGTGGGGTTATGATCTTCTTCATAAGTATTTATTGTTAATGGTTGGCTTATGATCTTGTTCATGAACACATTTATATATGATGTCAAGCAAAATGTAGTCTTGTTATGTATATGCTTATTTGATCATACAATTAAAGCTATAAAAATTACAAAGATTTTATTTATGAGTTATTTGTAATGGCTTCACACCACTACAATAATTTATTATGTCAAAATCTATACTCAGCATATATATGTATATAATTTTGTTATTATTAATCATGTTGTTTATGATAAGCAATATGTAGTCTTGTTATGTATATGCTTATGTGATCATACAACTGAAGCTATAAACATTAACAAGAGTTCATAAATGAGTTGTTTGTACTAGTTGGCCACCACTACAATAATTTATCCAAAATGAGCATATACATCTTCAACTTGAAAAGGTGCAATTGGAATTTCATCTCTAAATTCCCATTTTTTCAATCCCCATTTTGAAACCATTTCGGCTCCGCATGGAGACAAATTTAACAATCTTCTCATGATTATAATGATTTTATCAGTCAAATGGATTGATCTCTCCATCATGGAATGGTACATACATAATATGATCACATAGCAATCAACGTGATTACTAAGAACTATATATATATATAAGTTATTATTAATCATGATGATTATGATTAGCAATATGTAGTCTTGTTATTTATGTGCTTATTTGATCATAACAGACATATCAGATTTAAAGCAGTACAAGTATATATATGGTGGGGTTATGATCTCCTTCATAAGTATCTATTTTTAATGGTTTGCTTATGATCTTGTTCATGAACACATGTATATATGATGCCAAGTACTAAGTAGTTGTTGGGAGCAATTTAGATAAATTGTAGTAGCTAGAATAGTATGGTATAAAAACTATATCTACTCCATTTATGATCACACAGTACCTCAAATGACTATTGACCAATATAACTTTGATTGATTTCCTAATGCAACAATGCTAACAAATTCAACATCTATAGACAATAACCAGGTAGGAATACATATACAAACAAAAGTGTAAATAAGTACATGTAATAGACATGGTACATGGAACAAAATCATGTTGTTGCATTTATTTTCTTTTCTTGAACTCTTGTTGCCTATGAGTGACAATTTTGTATCTCAAACCTTTGTTACCATGCGCATTTCAGGTCATTGATAGATCTTCCCAACAATATAAACATTCAAGGACACATATCTAGGAAGACCACAATTGCTCGTATTCTTGCAATTGTTCCTGTTGTCCTTGGAGTAGCCAAAGTAGTGTTTGCACAAGAAGGTGCATAAGGAAAGAGGTGATGGAACTGGTTTTTATAAACACGTTATTCATTCGAATGAGGTGGATTGTCATGACCAAATTTGCATGAGTACAGGAGCCTTCTTTTGGCTAGCCAATATTCTAAGGAAAACAAGAACCATTATAGATACAATAGCCATAAAGTCAGAAGAACAACTAGTGATGTTCCTCCACACCCTTGGTGACAATCTGAGGAATCAACCACTCCAGAGAGACAGTAAGTCAACACTTCCACAAGGTCTTGACGACTGTCTTAGCACTCCATGCATATTATTTTATACCACCTAGTCCAAACACTCCTCTTGAAATTAGTGGGAAGGACCGTTTTGATCCGTACTTCAAGGTAAATCCCCTAGCACTACAAATTTCTTTGCTTGAGTGTTAATCATATTACTACATGTTCCTTGACTATAGTTTTTCTTTCTATAAGATTGTGTTGGAGCAATTGATGGAACCCATATACCAGTTACCACTGATGTCAACTTACAGGGTAAATATCGTGATAGGAAAGGGAACTTATCATAAAATGTTATGGTTGTCTCTTCGTTTGATTATAAGTTTCAATACATTCTTGTTGGTTGGGAAGGGTCTGTTGCAGATAGTCATGTTCTAGCTTCAGCTCTCAATAGAGCATATCCACTTGTAGTTCCCCCTGGTATGTCATTTCACACTGTGTGTTAGTGAAGAAAATGATAAATGTTTCACAGTTTAACAATATACTTTTTTGTGTAGGAAAATATTAATTAATCGATGCTGAATATCCAAATGTACCAGGATTTATTGCTCCTTATCGATGTACACATTACCACCTAAAGGAGTTTTCAAGAGAAGCCTCTATAAACAATCCACAAGAGTTGCTTAACCACTGACACTCCTCACTTAGAAATGCAATAGTGGGAAGGACTATGTGAGAAAAATGAAAAAATTACAGACATCAATTTTTTTGTATGTCTATAATTTTTTCATTTTTCTATAGTTTTTTCCTTCTTTCTTAGTTGGATGTGTCAAGAATGAAAATGACAAACATCTAAAGCTTGAATAGGTATGCCTAGTTATCCAATACCTGTGTATACAAAGTTTGATTCTTTAATTTTCTAAGGTTGTAAATATAATTGTCCAATCATTCATTTTCCACTTCATTAAATAAGCTTTAGCTCTACGCAACATAATATATCTAAATAAATAATACTTGATTGTTATACAAATCATTATTTTTTTACACAACGCATGACATGTTAAATGCCAAAAATAAATTCAAAATTGGACTTTAATAAATTTTGAGCCTTTCATTGAATTTCAATTTTAAATTTATTTTTGACGTTTAACATGTCATAAGAAATTATCCTAGTAAATAATTAAACTCATAATAAATTATCTCAATAAATTAAAAAATATTACAAATTATCTTTGTAAAAAATCATTTTAAAATAAAATAATTTAAAAATATTAAATATTAATTATCAATTATTAAATTTGTTTGTTATGGATAAAATTAAAAAAGTCATTTGTTCCCAAAATAAATAAATAAATGCTATATCTATATTTTATATTTCCTTTACTCAACAAAACAAAAAATTAAAAAAATACGAAAAACTATCCTCTTTAAAAAAATTGTAATGCTTTCATATGTTATTAAAAAAAATTGCTCATCTAATAATTTTAGAACATATAAAAATCTTGTAACAATGGATTCCAACAAAACACCTTTGAGTCTGTCATCGTTCCCATTCTCATTTCCATTCACAAAAGTTGAGAGAATTTTGATTCCACAGGGACTGTCGGGGACAGAGGACAATACAAATTAGATTGGACAGGCATGAGGGAAAGGGGGTGCATTTTGCCTCCCCCATAGTCAGTGTTGTCATATTGGCTTGTCCCTCTCTATACACATTATCATTCATTCCAAATGAGTGCTAAATGTTCTCATGAGAGATGGATTCATGTGAACCACTACTCATAAAACATGGGTCAATGAGTTCAATGAGTCAAATGCTCCTTCAACTATTTTCTCATCCTGATGATGGATCAGAGAGTGTGATCTAAAACATTGATGCAAAAAAGAAAACACAGACAATTCCAGAAACAAGCCTACTACACAAGTGAATCTTGATATCAATATTATAATTATTATTTATGGTTTAAATACAAACTTTGTTTCATTAAATTAGCAATAAATTCAAGTACAATAAGCTCATTTAAAGGTTGGTTTTAATGTTAGTAGAAAGATATGATAACAAAAATCATATTATAATAAATAAATAAAAACCACATTGGGATGCTAATATAGAAATAATCATTAATTTCTTAACCTCGGTATTGTACTAAAAACAACAATTATATAACATGAAAATAATGTGAAGAATAATGCTAGAAAAAGGTTAGTAGTACCTTCTCTAATATTCTTAGTGATAACACCATAAGTCCTTTAGTAGAAAACTCAATGTAAATTCCAAGACACAAATTATTAATCTTTCATGTATTGATTGTATTAATATTTTTTATTAAGGAAAACAGGTTTTGATGGGTTCCTGAAACCCTACAAAGCTATATAAAAAACTTAGAGCATATAAGCGTTAAGTATCAACCAAAATGAAACAGGCAGTCCAAACAAAACATTCCCAGTAAATACAGAAAGCCAGGGACAAAATCCCATAAAACCAGGAAAATAAAACCAGGGGCGCAAATCAGGCAATGTCTCTGAGAATCTCAGCAGCATGTATCTCCAGCTCGGTCATTCTACCCGCAGCTTCTTTTAGGTCTGCCAGCTCTTTATCAGCTTCCTGGTTTTCCATTTTCTTAGTGGCATCTCTTTTCCTCTTCTTATTTCCCTCTTCTGGTAGCTTCTCCCTGTCACTATTCAGCAACTGATCCTCCTTGTTCCCTCTTTGCTCTTCAAATTTGTCAATGATCACCTTAATATTATCATTTGAAGCCTTTAGTATATTGTACCTTTGCTCAGCTATTTTGACCATTGAGTCTTCAATGCTTTCGACTCTTTTCTTCAGCTTGTTCACTCTGCTATCCAACTCCCTGTCCTCCGCAATGTTCTTGTTATTGTTAATTATGTTATCTTTCTCCATCCTGTCCATTCTTTTTTTCAGCTTGTAGATTTCATAGAAGGTCCATTTCGTGGTTCTGTAGCTATCAATGGCGTTGTATTTTACATTGTTCAGCACGTCCATATGAGGATCCTCCCTCGTATTGTCACTAAGAATCACTAGAGCTGGATCAATTAATTCTTCCATCTAGATTCTGCCCTCCTTGTTCTCCTTAACCAAAGTCCTTACCATTTCTCTCTTTTTCCCCATTTTAGCAGAGACCGTGTCAAAATTCCTCCAAACAACTTTCTTTTTTTTTCCAGTAATGCTGCAGGTGTAATGCTCTTCCCCATACTCCGCAAAACCTTGACTCTGATCATCCTCCTCATTCCCCTTCCCCTGACTATCCTCCTTTCCGTCTCTCTCCTCTTGTGTATTTTCCTGACTATCATGCCTCTCCTCTTGGGTTTCCTCTTTAATCTGATTCCCTCTTTTGAACCTCGTTGCCCTCTTCCCTGAGCTTGCCTCCTCATTCTAAGCCGGCAGTTTGATTGTTATCTTCCTCTTTACTTTCGTCTTCCCTTGCTTCCTGCCTTGTTTAATTTTTCCCTCTTCTCCAGAACTCTCATTCTCCGTTTCCATCCCATCTGCATTATCGTTATACTCCCTGTTAGAGGAGATCTCAATGTGTTGTTTTAAAGACTCTATTTTAACTCTTTTCTTCCCCTTCTTCGTCTGTTGAGGCTCTTCCTCCTCAGTTTCTGAGTGCATATCTCGGCTGTCCTCGGTATCAGATGGGACATAATCCTCACCCGAACCCTCCTCAGACTCATTATTTCCCTCCTCCATACATTTAATTTCCTTCCCCATAGTTTGAGCCTTAAAGTACTCATAAATTAATAGTAATAAACCCTCATGGAAATTCAGGTTGCTAATGTGTTTCTCCTTATAGTCATTAATGTTTTCATTGATAGATGAATATAGGAAGAAAGGAATGGATATCTTTGCCCCATACCTGAAATGGTTGAGTAGCACAAAGTGGTGAGTGCTGATGTGGTTGAATCTCATATCCAGAGAGATGAATTTGATAATAGCCCGCAAAATGAATCTCCATAGAAGCTTGATTGAGCTTGGCTGGTAGAATGTGCCCCTCTTCACAAGTGCTTACTTTTCCTCCGCACTTTTAACAAAATCCATCGGAGCTTGACTAGAAATCGTCCTATCCCTATAAAATTTCTTCCCAATGATGGGTATCCAAGTCACAGCCGACACAATTTCCTCTGTCACCATAAAATCCACCCCATCAATTTTCACCTGCCCTTCATTCCATCTTTTCACCATCATCTTCATAACCAAGGGCTTCCACCCATGAAGACACTCAATGAAGGTATTCACTTTGCCCTTTTTCAAAATCTCCCAAACCTTGGATCTACGATGCCATTTTCAGTTTCCTTCTCCAATTCCCTCCTGTTCCTTTCTCCCACCATCTTTGCAATTTCTATGTCTCCTCTGTTTCTGGTATAATTCCCACTAAAGGCCCTCTGTTTCCAAGTGATATTGAGTTGATATTTCGAGAGGCTTCTTTTTGCCTTGTGAATGCTATAATCAATTTTATGCCTCCAAGTGTGCCGACGAGACCATAAAATGATAATCCCTCCACCTCTCCCATACTTGCACATCATATGAAGACTCTTGCCCCATCTGTGATAACTCATCATAATTATCATTTAATAACTCTGAGTCTGCTTGGAACCTGATCACTTTCAATGATACCTAAGATTTTCGGTGGTAAATTATACCCGTCATTCCACTTTTTAACTTCCTCACACTTGACTCCCATATTTTCCAGCCTATCTTCTTCCTGGTTGGCTTCTCGATATTCGTATGCCACATGGACCTTCTCAAATGATTTGAGGATTTGTCTGCACTCCCCAATTATGTTCTCAATTGTCCATGCAGGCTTGCTCTTTTCATTTAAGCAATCTATGATGTTCTTTGAATCCCCTTCTAACCACAAATTCTTGATCCCCATTTCCTGGGCTAGCCTTAAGGTGTGGTGTGCCGCACTGGCCTCAGAACAATGGTTGGTTTGTGACCCCAGGGGGAAAATATAGCAGCAATGCCTTTGCCATGTGAGTTCCTTATGATTCCTCCCACACCAGCCATCCCAGGGTTGCCCTTTGCAGCCCTGTCAAAATTAGCTTTGAACCACCCTTATGGCGGTAATGTCCATCTGTAGTCCATTCTCTTATTGGTATTATTGGGCCCATTGTTGTAAAGTGGACTGATACCTTTGCTGTTAGTGTAGTTTTCCAAGAGGGCATTTGAAATTTTGTGGGCAACATACTTAGCAGAGGTAGTCTTTTCCCTAAAGATCATGTTATTTCGCTCCTTCCAAACTCCCCAGCATATGTGTGGCATTGCCCAAGGCCAAAGATGATGACCTCTCAACCCCTGATTCCATTGGTCAAAAAGCTCAAGAGTTGAATTGGGGAAACACCAGGCTGTCTCAAAAAAAGATAGGAAATGATACCATATTTGTCTGGTGAGGTCACAGTGGATAAACAAGTGGTCCACATTCTCATTTTGATTTTTGCATAGAATACATCTATTAGGAATGTGCTGACCTCTCTTAATCAGGTTATCCACAGTCAAGATACGATTTTGGAGCATTGTCCAGAAAAAGATGTTGATCTTAGGGATAATTCCAGGATACCAGGCCTTGGCCCATATGGGGATAGTATCAATGTGTTGCATGGTTTCATATCCCAAAGCCACCATGTAGATACCATCAGTAGTTCCCCCCCAAATCATTACATCTTCATTGAGAGAGAGGGGTGTGTGACCAATTTTGACCATAAGAGGTTTAAGGTCCTAGGACACCTCGATTAGGTTCACCCATTCATTGTTAATTCTGTAGTCACTAACTCTGCTGCCATATCTTTCAATGCAATAATCAGCCCATCTATTATAAGGCTCCAAGTTCCATAAAGGGCCCTGTCTAAGCCAATCACCATGCCAAAAGTTGACATCCTTACCATTGCCTAATTTCCATCTTTCTTTTGCAGTTGCTATACCCTTAGTCCTCAGAATGCCATTCCATATGTAGGATCCCTTCGGGTCCATTTCTCTGCTGATGAACTGTTTGAAGGTTATGTTTACTGCATATTTATCCTTCATAATATCCCTCCATTCCCCTGTTGAATTGAAAATTCTCCAAATATGTTTAGCTTGCAGAGCTTTGTTGAACTGCTTCAAATTCTTGATGCCCAACCCTCCATGTTTTTTTGGCTTGCATATAGTATCCCAAGCCACCAGTGGGTACTTCTTGTTTCCTTCTTTGTCGGCCCATAAGAAATTTCTCTAAATTGCTTCCAGAGAGTCTGCCACCTTAGCAGGTATAGAGAAGAGGCTTAGAGCGTAAGCAGGGAGGTTCTGAAGGGTAGATTGTATCAGTATCACTTTTCCTACCTAACTAAGGGTGATACCCTTCCAGCCCACCAATTTTCTGTTGAATCTATCAATAAGGCCTCCCCAGAAGGACTCAGGTGGTTTGGTTTTGAGCGAAAGACGTAAATAGGAAGCGGGAAAGGAACCAAGGCCACAACCTAGAATGCCATCCATTTTCCTCTGTCTATCCATGGGTCTATTAATGAAGAACACCGAACTCTTGTTCTAGTTAATAAGCTGACCCGTCGCATTGGAATAAGAATTAAGGATTTTCTTAACATTTCTAGCTTCTTTCACCAATGATTCACTACCCAATATGGTATCATCAATGAATTTCTCATGGGTAAAAGTGAAAGGGCCTGAAGAAGGTTTTAGCCCAATGATTAGACCCCTTCTCCTATTGTCATGGATAATCCTTCCCAAGCACTCAACCAAAATGATGAAGAGAATCGGGGAGAGGGGGTCCCCTTGCCTAAGACCCCTAGAAGATTTAAATAATTCTGAAGGAGAGCCACACCAAAACTGTGAAGGATGGGGTGGAAATCACCTATGAGATTATCTTTATTACCTTGTCATTGAAGCCAAAAGCCCCCAAAATGTTGCTCAGGAAGGACCAATCAACCCTGTCATACACCTTGGAGAGGTCGAGTTTAAGTAGGAATCCTTCCTGTTTGCCCTCCTCCAAAGAGTGAATCACCTCATGCACTGCCATGATAGATTCCAAAATTTGTCTACCAGGGACAAAACCCGTTTGTTGAGGGGCAATTAAAACCGGGAGGATTTTAAGCAGTCTGATAGTTAAGACTTTGGAGATAATCTTATAAAATGAGTTACATAGACTAATGGGTCTAAAGCTATCAAAAGAATCTGCACCTGGAATTTTCAGAATGAGGACAAGAAAGGTGGTGTTGATCTCTTTGAGAAGGCTCTTGGCTCCAAAAAATTCCCAGACAGCTTTAACAATGTCATCTTTGATAACATCTCAGTACATCTTGAAAAAGAAAGAAGGGAAACCATTTGGGCCAGGGGATTTTTCCGCCAGTAATGAAAAAACTTCTTTATGGATTTCCTCTTGATCCGGGAAGGCCAGCATATCCTTATTCTATCTTTCCAAGATCACCTTAGATATAGATTGAAGAATAACCTCCTGGTCATCCTCAATCATGTTTATCTCTTTAGTAAGGATTTGTGAGAAGTACCTAATGGCCTCATTTGCAATCTCATTGTCTTCCTCCAAAGTTAAATCCCCTTTCTTAATGGCACTGATTCTATTAGCCATCCTATGTTTCATAGTGGATAGGTGAAAGAAGTGAGAGTTTTTGTCCCCCTCTTTCAACCACACCGATCTTGACCTTTGCCTCCAGAACATTTCCTCTTTGCTTACAATGTTGTGGAGATCAGCCAGAATGAATTTTTCAGCACTAATTCTATCAACATCATATTCGTGGTTTTGGATCTCTTCTTGAATCCCTGCAAGCTCTAATTTAATCCTATCTTTAGTCTGAAATATATTGTTAAAGTCTCTTTTGTTCCATTTTCTTATCTTCATTTTAATGTTCTTGAGCTTCTTAGCCACCCTATACATCATTGTACCATCCACATCTATGCTCCACCACTCCTTTATTTTATTGAGGAGGTTGGGGTGGGTAGTCCACATCCTCTCAAATCTAAATGTGAATGCCTTTTTCTTATTGTGATTGTCCAGGTTGAGAGAGATAGGGGAGTGGTCAGAGCCGAATCTCGCCATGGAAGATAGGTGACTATGATACTGTTGCATCCAATCCATAGATATGAGGGCTCTATCAAGGCGAACCTGAATGCACTCCGAGCCAGCTCTCCTATTCGACCATGTAAATTTACCACCACCTAAATCCACATCAATGAGAGCTAAGTCATTGATCAAATTATCTAGCTGGTGCCTACTCTCCAGGTCAGGGGGCAGACCCCCAAATTTCTCAGATTCCCGAAGAGTGGTGTTGAAATCACCCATGATAATGGCTTTTGGATCTATTATTTTAGCAAACAGAATATGCAGCTGGTCCCAGAAAATGCACCTGCTATTCTTTGTGTTTGGAGCATAAATGTTCATTATAGCCCAACTCTCCTGGTCTTTTGGGTTATTGAATTAAATAAGTAAGATGTTACCTTCATCCCAAATGATATGAGAATTTAGATTATCCTTCCATAACACCAGTAAGCCTCTAGAGGCTCCCTCTAAGTTGGTAGCAGCAGTCCTCATACCTTTGCCAAAGGAAATGCATTCCACTTTTTCTTTTTTATTTATTTTAGTTTCTTGTATCAAAAAAATATCCGGTCTATGGTCCCTTATCATATTCCTAATTATTTCTTGTTTGTGGACTCCATTTAGCCCATGAATGTTCCATGATATGACCTTCATGATTTCTTATAAGACTCCTGGATGGTCCTCTGGTAACCATCCACAATATTTCTTTTTGCTTCTTCCTTTTTGATTTGATTCATACTCTTCCATCCTAGTGTGTTAGACTTGCTCCCTATGTCTGCTTTGGCTCTGCTTCTAGTTACTGCAGGAGAGGCCGGAGATGGGTCCCTGCTATTTTTCTTTTTCACTATTATCCATGGTCCCACATTCTCATCTTTGGATACCTCTTTGTAGCTATTGAATAGGGCTTCCATTCTTGAGATTTGACCAGGAGTGGTAGATGATACCATTTCCAGGAATCGACGAATCTTCCCTAGAGAAATATAATTGCTTCTGTTAAAATTAGATTCTTGGGAGAGGATTGGGCCATGTCCCCCCTCGTGCTTCCCATTTTCCTGTGAATCTGGAACAAAGGAGAGAACTATTTTGTCATCCCCTATGATCTCCCCCTCTTTTGGGTTCTCCAGGCCTCCTTTGTCTCCAATCCCATTTTCCTCGGCTGGATGTGTTGGGCTTGCCAAGTCCTCTTCCCTCTCCCTGCCTTTTCCTGGCTGAGCTTGTGGTTGTCCATTGCTCTCCCCCTCAGTTGGTATGGACCCTTAAGACTCCAGTTGGTCTAGCTAAAGATCCAAACTATCAATTGTCATCTCCCCTTGTGGATTCTACTTTTTTGATACAAGATTCATTTCATTTGGGGGTTTCTCTTTCCAGACCTTCTTGGTGTAGTTAAGATCCTTGATCAGAGGTTGTATCTCCAGCCTTTTTCCTTTTTTTATTTTCTCCTTCTGAACTTTTTCCTTCTCCATGACTATTGGGCACCTTTTGGCCTTGTATCTTACTTTTTTACAGTGGAAGCAAGCAAAGGGGACACTTTCATACTCTATCTGTTGTACTCGTTTTCCTAATCTGGATTGGAAAACAATAGCCTCTGGCATGTCTTGGCCTACTTCAACTCTAATGCATATCCTCGCATAAGTGAGTCTTCTTCGCCGCAGTAACTGGATCAATAGATAGCAGCTCCCTGAAGGTTCTAGCGATGCCCTCAAAAACATCCTCATGCCAGTACTCCAAGGGCAAATCGGGAAGCCTCGCCTAGACCGGTGCTTGGGTTAGGAAATCTTTGTTGAGATCTAGATTGGAGGTCCATTTTTGCATAATGAGGGTGGATCTACCCACTGACCAGTTGCCCGCACAAAGAATCTTTGACTGATCTTCTTGACAAGAAAACTCAAAAGACATAAAACCTTTTTCCATTGCCGAACCTAGCCTTTGAGATCCCATTTATTTTTAACAAAGGTTCTTACTATATCAATATTAGGTCTGGATCCTATGAACTTGCCCACCAGAATAGCGGCCATACGCAAAATATTATGATCAATAAGCTCAGAAGGCAATTCTAAAGTATAGATCCCCTTCTCTTTATTAGAGACATCCTTAATCGTTGGGAAAGGAGACTTACCAAAGGGTTTGACTCCAAAAAGGTTTTTCCAACACCCCAATGGGGCCCTGTCAGCGCCCGTATCCCTCATTTTTGGAGTAGAGCCCTCTTATTCCCCTAGATCCGGCTGCATTTTCCGTGGGACCCCTTCATGTGTCGAATCCTCAGCTCCTTGGTCCTTGCCCTATTCCTGGCATGCGCTCTGATCATTCTGTCTCGACCGGATCCAAATTCAAAATTTTGCCTCTAGTCGCTGCTCCTCGTTCACTCATAATCGTTAACATAATTTAATTGTATTAATATTAATATGCAATCATTTTTCGATTAAATTTTGTTAAATATTTTTTGCATCGACGTTTTGCATCACACTCTATGATCCATCATCGAGATGAGAAAGTGAGCATTAGAGAGCACAAGAATTATTTTTTTTCCCTTATTGTGCTCTCTAATGCTCACTTTCCCTCCTTTTTTTTTCCCTTCTTATGCTCTCTAATGCTCACTTTCTCATCCTGATGATGGATCACGGAGTGTGATCTAAAACATCGATGCAAAAAATATTTAACACAATTTAATCTAGAAGTGATTGCGTGCTATTATGGACTGGGGAAGTCTCTTATCTTTGTATTAATATTATCACTCTCTAGTGAACCATTATAAAGAAGTTAAATATTATCAAATTAAGTAAATCAGAATCGAGCGTACCACATTTATTACTAAAGATTAATAAAATTGATAAATATATAAAATTAACTTGATTATCGTTATGGTAAACATTAGTACTTTAAAGAATGAGGGTAGCTCTACGAAGTTGCAAATGAAAAACCAAATGAGAGGCACCATCAAATATCAAACTCACTAATCATAATTAAAAGTTAGTTTTTAACAATAATCATGCCCATAATTGTATACTCTACATGGTTGTATCGAACCTAATGCATTGAATTATAAGTTCTAGCTACACTTGTGCAGTTATCAAATTTGTTGACGATGGAATCTCGTCGAGTAGTTGATTCACTTCAAATAGTAAATAACTAGCAATCGCACCTTAGTGTGCAATGGGAATGCTGTAGATTTATGGACAGGTAATTTAAGTATTGGTCCTTTTGTTTGCCACTCCTTCTCATCCTCTCTAGATCTCCTTATTAATGGGGGCGTATATCCGTCTGAATCAATACTGAGATGGGAGATTACATGACATTGGCAAGAATAGTGATTTGTGAAATTGACGTCCACCATCGGCTAGACCAGTTGCAATCTCATTGCCCATGTCAGTGACATGCAACAGAGATGAGATCTGTGAAATTGTTCATCAATTGAAGGGAAGAGAGAGCACAGTATGTCGGCAAGTTGGGCGGGGGAGAAGAAAGGCGATAAAAGATGGAAATGTCATTTAAGTATTTGTCCCTTTTTTTGTCACTCCTCATCCTCTCTAGATATCCTTATCATTGTATCAATATATCTCACCATCTATATATCTTTATAACTTTTCCTCTATATCTCTCCCTCTCTATGTCTCCTTTGTATCTCCCTAGATCTCTTTCTATCTTTACCTCTTGATCGATCTCTAACTCTCTATCTTTTTTTCTCCATCCTCCCACTTTATATTCATCTATATCTCTAT
>MU226654.1:385653-403075 GCA_018584345.1 Thuja plicata | reverse complement strand
TATATATATATATATATATATATAACCCTCTCTTTGGATGAGCTACAGAGAGTAAAAAAATGTACTTTTTTCTATGGCTCCATATAAAAGTCCAAGTAGTGATGGGTTATCTATGGAATTCTGTAAGTCATATGGCATCACATTAATGATTTTTTTTACTGTGTTTATCTAGAAGATTTTTAAAAAGGTTTTTTAGGTCCAACCATTAGTGGAGGCATAATCAAGATTGTTCCCAAATGGAAAATGGAGGATACTATCTCTAGTTGGCATCTTACAGTATTTTTTTAAATATATTACAAAATCATATCAAAAGCCTTAGCTATTAGAATAAAACTTGTTGTGCAAACAATTGTTCAAACTAAACAAACATGTTTTATTGTTGGACGATATAATCTCAACAATCTAATTTTTTATTGGGAAACTTGTGAGTGAGCTCAACAAACTTGTCAAAACATTGTTCTTATATAGCTTTTTTTTAATAAGGAGTATGATAGGATCCAATGGAGTTTTATGCACAACATGCTTCAATGGCTAGGGTTTGGTCCTAAATTCGAGCTCATATCAAATGTTGTATCAAGATGCCAATGTACAAATTATTATCAACAATATGATGACTAATTCCTTCCCTTTACAAAGATCTATTTTTCATGGATGTCCTTTAGCTGCATATTTATATGTACTTTAGAGCTGATGCACTTGGTTATATGTTGCAAAGTGCCAACCAAATGAAACTCATTTAAGGAATATTTATCCCTCAAAAGGGATATTACAAAATTCTGAAACAAATATCCCCAATACAATGGATATTTTAGAGTTGTATTCATGCATTCTCTCTAGATCTAAGATTTCTCATGATAAAAGGGAATTCTTGATGATACAAGATAGGCCTATTCCTTAATGGATACCACGAGAATGAAAGTAGATTAAACATGGGGAAATTATGAGGTATCACATGATATCGTTTGGTATTGGGGTTCTTCTCTTTGAAATGTGGAACTAATACCTCAATAGAGTCAAAACTAAACTTTTTAACTTGCAAAATAAATTTCTCTCTCTAGTTGGTAAAATCCAAGTTGCTAACAAAATTTTCCTTGCCACTCATATTTATTACTCTTCTCATTGGATGCCTTCCAACAAAGGTTATGAGGACTTGGTCAAAATTATTCAATAGTTTTTGCGGACTAAATGGGATGGTAACATTGGATTTATTGTAACTTGTTAGACTCATTGCACATTCAACCCAAATGCAAAGGAGGGGGATTAGGGCTAATCAACCCAAAAACACAAGGGATATGTTTAGCAATTAAATGGATAATTAGAGTTGTTAAAGGTGAGAAGCCTTGGAAAATCCTTATTCGAAACAAAATTAATCTTACCTTAGTTAAAAGGAAATGGTAGGTAGTGGGTTGGTTAAACAAGATTCTTAAAGCATCATTTTTGTACTAATGCTTAGATCCTCCTTTCCAATCAATTTGGAAGGCTTGACAACGTACTAGTCATATTCTAAGGTGGAAGGAAGCCTCTCTTCAATATGGATTTAACTTCTCCACTTCATTTATTTAGTGGAACAAACATATATTTTATACCATGGGCAACCCTTGGCTTTAAGTTTTCTAAAGTCTTATTTTTTACATAAAAAAAAGAATCAAAAGGTTAAGGACTGTTGTAACTTTACAATGTTGAATCGGTAACCTTGGCATATTGTTTATTCTCAATTTAAATTGAGCAACAAATTCAGACCTTCTTATAATTTTTGTGTAGTCATTGGTGCCACTAGAATTTTCTATGAAAGTATGTACTTCTAGATTCAATGTAATTTTTTCAAATATTAGCTATGGTTATTAGGTTATCCTTTCTTATTCTTTCCTTTAAAAATGATATATCTATAGTTGCTCCTTGATTTGGCCATGAAATCATGCCTAAACATTAAATGGAAGTGCAAATTTTATAAAAAACTTTGGGCATAACTTTCTACTCAAATATGGAAATAAAAATTAATGTCGAGGCATAATTAATGGCTTGGAAGATACTACATTTAAAATTGCCCATTGGTGATAGGTTGAAGTGTATTATGGTCCAACCTATGGGCAAGTGATAGAAGTCGGGTCCCAATCCGGCGGAAGTCTTGTGGACTTGAAAAATGCCGCTAGAAACCAGAACCTATTTTAGGCTCGAGTCCACACAATCCAAAAATTCAAAAAATGAGTACCCATTTTTTTTCAAAATAGGTGCCCATTTTTTTAAATTTATGCCTAGAAAATCATTTTTACACACTGATTTATTATATTTAAAAAATGGGTACGCATTTTTTAAAAGTTGAATTTACAAGCCACACTTTGCATTAGATTTTGGGTTCGGATAGACTTGGTGGGACCAAGGCTATGCTTTAGGCCTGCAAAATAATGACTAAGGCACTGTAATCCCAGATTTATGCCTTGCCATAGTTTTTTGAAAGCCTTCCCTATTAATTTTTCGATGAAACGAAAACCCATTAGACTTCTTACTGTATAGATTTCAAAAAAATAAATTTTGTAGTGACATGATTAATTTTACTATTTCCGCATTATTAATAAATCAAAGGTGGAACTGGAAAACTTAAAATAGCGAGGTTCACTAAAATTTTAATAACTTTTTCATTTTTACATTTTTTGGAAAATAAATTATATGACATCAATCTACATAGAATTTCCTTGAAGATAAAAAATAATAATTTTGATAAAATGTTTAGTTTTCATCAATTTATGGTGATCATACACCAGAGCTTTCAAAAATTTACTTTACAGTCAATTAAAAACTAATAAAAAATAATTCAATAAAAAAAACAAAAATATGCTCATCAATCTTTGGTGTCTTAGGCATCATTCCCCAAGAGGATTCACAAAAATTCATTTATTTAGGTCAAAATATGACGACTATACATGTGTGTTGTATGGTCTTGAAACAAGCATTTTGAAAAAATACTTTAAAAATATGCCTAAGTTAAAAACAATTCCTACCACGTGGATATTGAAATAAATTACATATTTGAAAAGTAGACTCCGAACACTACATTTTCTATTATTGAAGTTTTCTGAAATTCAATCTCTAAGTGCCTCAAATTTTGATATCAATTGACAAAAAGATAGAAAAAAAAAGGAAAACACTTCCACTTTTTGCCTAAAAGTGGGACTCAACTTCTTTCAGCCACCTCTATTAATTGTTTCTTTTGCTAAAAACATGAAGTTATGAAGCATGCCTTTTCAAGGGGTTGTTAGTTTGTTGAGAAGCAATAGACTTATATATCACATGACTCGCCAACCATCTTTGAACATAAATTTTACTGGAAAGAGGCCTTGCTTGAGGTTGGGGTTCATAACAATATGACTGTTAATGGAGTTTGACATGTTATTTTATTGCATTTATGTAGAAACAAATGTAAATAAGTATTTAATATTAATGACAACAATCATTAAGCATTTGCAATTTTAAAGCTTTACTCAAACATATTTTATTGTCTAACTTCTCTTTTCTCTCATCTTCACGTAGATTTGAGGAAAAAAATGAAGTTGGACTTCCAAATTCAAAGCATCAAATGATAAATGAATCAAGTGATCAATAATAAGAAACTCTACATCTCTCAAGGTCTAAAGCCTCTTTTGCAAGGTTAAGACTAAGAATAATTTCCAAACTTTATCTTCTATTTAACAAATTAAAGTTTGTCATGGCACAATTCTATCGTTGTTACTTATGGCCTTGCTATGTCATTGCTTGTGGACCAAGAAATCAGAATTGTATTGCCTATGTTGTCAAATTATATTTATATTTCTTATGTCTTCTTTTCTTCTCAATCTCTTGCTTGAAAGCTTCATTTTTTATGTTCTATTCTAATTGCAAGGTTGTTGTTGTGTTTTGTCTTTGACAATTTAGTATTTGTCTTCCATATATAACATTTTTTAATGTATTTTTTCACAAAAAATAAAACAAACCCAAAACTTGTATTAGACTACTACCTATTTTTGAGGCAATTGTAAACAAATACCACTATCCATGAATGAGCTATAACTATAGTCAAATCAAAAGGTTGTAAACCAAATAAATTTATAATTTGTATTGCTAAAATTGAAGGACAAGACGTCACATTCACATCAATGTCTAGAATCAAATCCATAAAAAGACCCTCATAAATGGACTACATTCTCTTTTGACTATTACTTTGGTAAATAAAATTAAAATGAAAGAAGAATATTGCATATCTTTTCTCTCTAATTAGTCGATTCGTGAATGCACAATTAATTGCACACTCTCTCAAAGTTCTAAACTTTTAATTATTCTGTTTTTTACAAGATAGAAAGTAAAACTAATTAATTACTATGTCTTATCTTATACACCAATGAACAAAAAAAGAAAAAAGCTAAAAATTTAATCTCCTTCTAAAGAATTTAGTTTTTATTACTAAATTTAGATTTGTAATAAAATGGTTATAAATTATAGTTGTTCATCTAATAATATTGTGTTTCAATGTATAGGAATGATAATACTTTAAAAGTGAAGCTAGAAAGCATAATATAACTTAGAAAGATAAAAAAATATATTCTTGATTGAAATTTTGATAGATCTAAAAAGGATGCTAATCTGAATTTTAAATAACAACCTAGCCCAACTCCCAAGGGTTGGGGCCAAGTCGAGGCGTGTGTGGTTGAGTTAACCGGCTTGCGTTTCGGACAAGGTTTGAACCTATGTCAATTGGTTGTTTGTCCTACAACACAACCAACTAGTCTACACCCCAGAGTCATATTATTATAATACTAATAATTATTTACTATTCTAATACTAATAAATTTAACTATTAATTTCTTAAAGGCATACCCCTTGAATCTTTTATACATATAAGTGTTAGTTATTGTCTTCTATAGGTAGATCATATTTTTTCTTCTCCACTCATTCTCTTGTATTGTAGTGTAGTTTTTTTCCTCTTTTTATTAAAAGATAAGCCAAATTTAAAAGTGTGGGTAATAATATTTTTTAATTTCAATTTTTATTTATTTATTTTTTAAATCATGACTTGGGGGGAAGTTGTGGCATATTGCAATTCCCATTAAGGGGCATCATGTCACCATCTATAGTACCTAAGATTCCTTTTTTGTGGAGGGAAGCTAACCTCTCCCTATAGGGGAGAGGGACCAGTAGTGGTAAGTTAAAACTTCATCAACATGTAGGCATGATATATCGTAAGACCTTCATTTTTTAGAAATGTAAAATGATCACTTAACTATCTACAACTAAGGTTTGAAAGTATGACTCGTCATGTAACTCGTTAAAATAGCACACCTAGTGAAACGTGTCCAAAGAATGACTTTTTAAAGATTCGACCAAAACTTAATCTAAAAATCCCAAGTAGTTGGATTTAAAAATATCATTTGTTATGAGTAGAATATTGTATTTCTATAAAAAAAAAATATAACATATATGCAACTTAAATGGACCAAATACCTATTTGTAATCATAAATATTTGTTATATCTAACTTTTATATCCAACACAAAAGGATCAATACTTCAACACAAAAAAAATTATTTGTTGTTAGAAAAACTAGCAATCGTTGTTGGGATTAATGGGAAGTATGTACTGAGAGGGGACGGGTGAATCAGTACCTCTAAAAACTTTTTGTATCCTTTAATCAATTAACCTTTGTAATCAATTGCATATCCATTAAATCTGATCTATACTATATTGATGCGAGTTATATTAATTCATAACATTAATAAACATATGAATCATTCATAGAAACATTCATGAAAGTAATTAACACATAACCCAAGATATGATATCGCAGAAAACTCCTGTTAGGAAGTAAAAACTGCGATGGGGATGGCACCCACAAAACTTCACTATCTACAGATTGGAAGGGGCCGGTTAAGGCTTACAATTTGATCACTTCTGGTGATCTGCCATGTTAGGAGTATCGATGGAGACCTGTTAAACTCTACTATGTTAAGAGCTTTAGCAACACAGTTAAGTGTGTACTTTGTTAAGAGATTTGATGTTGGATTGTTAAATCCACCTTCCTTGAAAGGATTTTTACACTTTGCTCCACTTGTTATAATGATAGAAAATTACAAATTGACCTGGTAAATGCAATCTACTATTTCTGATATAGATCCAATTTAGTTTACATGAAAAATATTATCACCTAATTGTGATTGATTAATACCTCTGTTTAACGGTATGCTCTGTTCTTGGTTCTACTAACCAAATCCTCCTTTTGTTGTTCTTGTTCTTGAAACTCTCAATTCAATCCATATATGTGCTCGTTCTTTTCTCCTCTCTTCACATCATCTAGTCATCCATACACACATTCTCTAATGAATGTTTGCATCATCTATTTATAGATGGATTGACTTCATCGAGTTTTGATAAAAACAATGTTAACTCTAAGATCAGGTTTACAACTTATACCTAGATCTCCTAGTCTATGTGTTTTAAATCAGTTAGACTGATTAAAGCACTTACATTAATGTTTCTTGTCCCTAAAGAAATGGATTTAATACAATTAAATATCATATAAATAGAATACACTTGCTTTATCTGATGTGGAAGTCAGATCCACTTTTTGCAGGCTGCAACTGACTTTCGGTTCTGTCTGCCGGTCATGCTTGACTGTCCTTTGGTTTTGTTTGCCAGTTGTACTATATCTGTCTTGTCGGTCTAAACTGTAACTTGCAGTTTGGGTTCCTTTGTCAGGTTCCACTTTATCTTTCTGCTTTGTGATTTTCATTTTACACACTAACTTGTGTCATTGGTTCTCTCTGTACTTAGTCATCTTTGGTGATCTCTTAGTCTGATCTTCAGTTTTCTCTTTCCTATCTTTCAGTGTAGGCTTACCAAAAGTTTTGTTTGTATACTAATGGCAAATTAATGTCATCAATCTCCCCCTTTGACATTAGTATCGAAAACTGATATGTGCAAAATACTAAAAAAATTAAGTATATACAACATGTATAATCCTTAGTCATTTAATGACTCCCCCTATGTATATGCCGGTATATCTATACATATGATATCTATTATTTCTACATATCATTTTCCCTTTATGAATATACATATACATATCTACCATTTTACCATCTGAATGAATGTACATAATATTTTTACTTTTTATTTTGTACTTATATCATTTCCCCCTTTATTTGATATTAAGGGCAAAGGTCATTCACCTTAGAGCTTATCAAAAATATGGGAATGTAAAGACTTCATGTCTTCCATAATTTTCTCCCATTTCTCTTTTAGGTTCTTTAGAGCCATGTGCTCAAGTGTGATCTTTGAATGCATATCATAGATGTTGTCTGCTACAGACATCTCGGGAGTTCCTATCAGTTGCCTTGTAGAACTGATATGTTGTTGGAGCAGTGTAAGATTTGGTAGAAGTTGAGCTTGTAGATCGGTTACTTCTTCCCTGAAATGTGTTTATGCTTCCCATAGATCTTTCCTTAACATTTTTACCTCAATTATCTTCTCATAATGTAGTTTGACTGCATTGTCTCCATTTGTGGTTAAGCTACTAGCACTGTTTGCTAGATCTGCATCTAGCTTTGCTATAGTGTCACTATTCTCCTGAGTGAACTTCTCTATTGTGCTCAACTTTTGAATTAAGGTTATAGCTTCAGATATGATGGGGTCTAATTCAGATATGAATTCTGATAGCTTTACCTTATTTACTACCACTTCTTGGTTGATGTTCTCTATGAGCTTCTGTTGGTACTTTATTACGGCTCTCTCCTCAATTTCCTTCTCAGCATCAATGTCCTGAGCTATGATTACATCGGTGAGGGTAGCTAATTGATCAAGTATTGGATTATTTTGATCAATGTCAACATCGGGTACAATCTGTTGTAAGATGTCCCTAGTTGTCTCCAGTACCATGGAGTCCTTGTGATGTTTCTTCAGCTTCTCTTGCAATGCCTTCCTTTGGCATATTTCTCCATATTCCTGTAGAGCTTCAAAGTCAAGTGTAGAGGGGTCACACTTCAGTATTTCAATGATTTCATCTAATGTAACCTCATCTTCTTCTTCTTCTTCGTCTTCTTCTTCTTCTTCTTTTGTGACTCAGTAGAATGTAACACCATTGCCAATTTCTCGGCCTTTTCTGTTGTGCTTGATGAAGTGACCTGTTGTGCTTCTTTCTGCTACTTGGTGTTGATTTTAGCTCATCGGGTGTCTGCAGACATCTCCACATTCACCTTAACATCATTGATAGCACTCTTGTCGGTTTCCTCAGGAGTACCATGTTTTGGTTTGTCTCCTTCATTGGTGTCCTTTGCTTCATCAGTTTTGGTTTCTACATTCTTGTCTTGAGTATCTGTATCTTTTTCCTTATCTCCTTCAATAACCTTATTAGTGTCGGTTACATCTTGAGTATCTCCAATGTCTTTTTGACCATCAGTTTTATCCTTGTTTTCTTCTTCTCTTGCATCCTTTGGAGTATCCTTCTTAGGTGATTTGCTTGTTTCTTGCATGATATTGATAGCTTGTATCAATATTGGAAGTTTGCCTGGAATGTTCACCTATGCAGTATCAATTGTTGTGTCATGTTCATCGTTTGTGTCTTTTGCAACAATGACTTCTTCATCCTTAGTGATTTCATCTTTTGGGTCATCGATAAAGTCAATGACATTAGTGTCCACAATGTTGTCATTTGTGGTATCATCCCATGTATCATCTACAACATTTGCAGTCATGTTGTCTATTGTATCATCCTCTTCTTTATCTGACTCAATGGATGTATCATCTTGATTTGCCTTGTCAACATCTTGTTGTTGAAGGTCTTGGTCGGGGCTTTCCTCCTCAATTGGTCTGTTCATGATCTTGCACCATTTCTTGTGGTTGTTCTGTTCAAGTTCAATTAACCTGCCTTCAAGAAATTTATATGCCCTCAACTTTAGTGAGAATTCCTTCTTGTGTTTCTCCATCATCTCATCTATTTCTTCCTTATGTGATTTAGGTGGCATGAGAGAAACAAGTAATCTTTCTCTAATTTCTTTCTCATTTTTGAAAGCAAATGTCCAATTGGAGGATAATCTATCCAAGAGTTCCCTTGGTACATAACTACCTTCAAATTGCATTGGTACATATTTGAATTTGTATATTTTAGCTATAATGGCATCCTCAATGTTATTCTGATCTTCCTGATTTAATTTCAGCCATTTTCTAATTTTTGGATCTATAATTGATCCAAAAATTGCAATATAAACACAAATGTCATCAATAGTTTCAGGTTATTTTACCTTGACATTTTCTGGCTCTAAGGATTCATCTTTCTCGGTGTCTTTTATGTCCTCTTAGGTTCTGATGAATTTCCTTCCTTTCTTGTTCTGCCCTCTTTTCAGTATGGGAGCTTTCCTCTTGTAAGTCCTGACCCTTCCTTTTTTCAGAGGTGAAGGAGTATATTCTTTGGATTTTTGGCTTCTAGTCCTTGAAGTAGTTATTGTCCTTGGTTTCTTAGATGGTGGAAGAGGTGGAAAATCTGAATCTATTTCCTTGGAGTCATTCTTTTCTTCATCTTTACCAATAGACAACTGTTCTTTGGTTTCCTCCTCTTGTTCAACTTCTTCATCTTGCTAAGCTTCTTCCTCAATTGCTGACAAAATCTTCTTGAGATTCTTCACCATCTTGTCCTTCTTTTTGACTATCTTCTTAACAACTAGGCTTGATTTAATTCATGTCTTGGCCTCTTCATATCTGCCAAACCTTGGTTGATTCTTGTCCAGTGGTTCATTGATTAAGGCATCAATTTCCTTTGTTGTAAGATCAATGTTGATCTCATATTCCAATGGTTGTAACCATGTTGTCCATGCTACAATAGGTTTGATGTAAGTATTATTTGTGTCAACCATGAAGCATATCTCATCCTTATATTTCTCAATGAGTTTCTCAGGGATTCTTACCCTCTTTTGCATTCGATCTTTGAATACATTGAAGTATTTATCCATGACTATTTCAAAGTTATCTCCCAGTGCAGCTATGTGCTCACTGATTTGCATGGTGACTGGTTTGGTGCTATCCCATTTTACATCTCCTACCGATAGAAAATTTTCTTGAAAATAAAAGAAGATACACATTATTAGTAAGACAAACTTACAAGTGTTTGACTTTGCATTCCTGATTGTCTTTAGGTTGTCCTTCAATTGATTTAGGAGTAGCTTGGATAAGTCCAATTGTATACCCTTCTTCACAATTTTGTAGGCTGTGTCCACTGCACCTGATGTAATGTTGTTTAATATGCTTTCCTAGAAGAATTGGTAGCCCAAAACACATGCACCAAACTTGATCTCATCATCGGTTATTGTTGTTACTTTCAATCCTCGACCATCCCATTTGGCTCCTGTCATATTTTCAATCTCTGCCCTCGATGGATGCTTCAGTGCCTTTATTTTATCAGTTACAGGGTAACCAGTGACCTTATGGATGACATCTTGGGTTATTGCCTTCGGTTCATCCAACCATAACTTGTTGTTATGCATTCTGCTAAGTACTAACCAAATCCATTCAGTTTTGAAGACTTTTGGGAACATTAGGGCATTAGTGAGCCCTTTCACTTCAATGTGTTTGTGTTCTTCCTTGAGTGTTCCATCATCATTACACAGCTTCTTGTAGGTTTCTTCAACCTCTGAGATTCGTATTTTTGTTATCTTATAATGTATGAAAGATCAGACATCTTCAACCAGTAAAACCCTAGCTGGAATGCATGAAAATGCAAAAGCGTCATTGGGTTGTGAGGCAACCTCAAGATGGATCTTATATTTGGGTTCCTCACATGTCATGTTCTTGATGAGCTTGAACTCATCTTTCTTTGCATTCTTGGATTTTGCGGTTCGTGAAGTTGATACAATTTTTTAGAAATTTAGGGCTTCTGCGTAGTGTATAAAAATAGAGTTGTCAGTCTCGAAGAACTTACTGTTTCTTCTTGCAAAGATTTCTAAACTACTTTGGAGTGTGTATGCAATGAAAACTCCTGCAGCTACACAACAAGTCAAAACATGCAAAACACAAGATATACCTTGATAAATCAAAGCATGTAAAGAACTTGAAACGCAACTAAATTTTCACTACAACCTCTAATGAGCTAAAACAAGTGCACCCAAGACTTGTTTGATTTTCTCTTAGAGATTTTGTGGGTGTGCTCTCTCAACACAATGCAATAAATCCCACTATGATAGATGCAAAATGATGAATATTTGAGCACAAGTATGTGGAACTTGCCCCAAATCTTTCAAATGATGTGATGAAAAATGCAAAATCTATACTAAGAATGCAAATGCAAGAAGTTAACCACTAGATTGAAATGAGAATTAAACTAAAGATAAAGATGCAAGATTTTAAACTAAACTATGAAAAATGAACCTAGACTATCATGCAAAAGATGAGATCTAAACTAAGTGCTCAAGTGTGCTCAAGTGCTCAAGTGCTCAAGTGCTCAATTTTCTAACTAGTCTCAAAATGAGGAGTGAGGCCTCCTTTTATGGATTTGCTTATGAAAATGGAGGGCTAGGATTAAGTGGTAGAAAATGGGTGGCTGAGATGAAGGGTTAGGTAGGGTTTTGGTGGCAGTGAAGGAGATTAAGAGGCAAAATGAATGAGTGGCTAGGATTAAGTGGTTAAAAAAAGGAAAAGTCAACCCTCACCTTAGAAAAGGTGATTGTGCACATGATTAGAGGTAATCTACCTTTAATCAAGATTAGAGGAATAATTAGCAAGAGGTAAATTTAGAGAAGGTAAATGAAGATAAAATTAAAATAATTTTAATTTAATCAAGGTTTAGAAGAACTTTTGGTGGAGGGATAAAATAAAATAAATTTATTTTACAAATAAGAGATGGAAGGATAATATATTAAATTAAATTTAATATATTATAGTATTTAAATACAAGACAGAAAATAAATTTATTTAATTAAATTTAATTTAATTAAATAAATAGAGGAATATAACAATATAGTTAATTAATTAAAACAACTATAATGTTAAGGACAAATATTAATAAAATTAATATTGAGTTGGAATGGACAAATTTAAGTGTCTACATTTTGCCTCTCTTTGATGCGGTGTTAAAATTTGGCATCGCGTCAAAGAAAAAAAAATAAGAGAAGAGGATGTGCCCCCTCGAGAAAATTGGCCAAAATGGACAACTTGGACAAATTTCTCGAAAAAGAGAAATTAGGGAAGAGAAAACAAGAAGAAAGGTAAAAAAGGAGCCCACTAAGAGACCCCTTATAAAAGGGCAAAAGGGAACCACAAAAGGTCATTTGCACCAAGAAGAAGAGAGAAATGATGAACTTGAGAGACAAGCATCAATTCGGGGAGCGAGTTCGAACCTATAGACGTCCAGTCGAAATGGGGGAACCGGTGAGTTCGAAAAACCCACTGTAATTATTTCAATGGTTTAATTAGTTTTTTAATTTTTAAATTTTTTACACATGTTAGAAAGGGAGGGAAAAAAAAAGCCGCCTGTCCCAAAACAGGCGGCTCTACAGTGTCGCTGGTGAGCGTAGCCGCCTGTCTAACTAGCAGGCGGCGGGTGCTGCCGCCTGTCTGTAGACGAGCGGCACCACCGCCCGGTCGGCGGACAGAGCCGCTCGTTTGTGGATGGCAGGCTCTGCCACCTGCAGGCGGGCACAGCCGCCCATCTGCCAGCTGCGGGCGGTGGGTGCAGCCGCCCATCTATAGACGGGCGGCCCCGCCGCCCGTAGGCGGGCATAGCGCCCGTCAATAGATAGGCGGCTCCACCTAAATGGTGGCGGGCAACCGCTCGGGTGATTTCACGCTGCTAAACAATGGGGGTAGCCGCCTACTAATTAAGAGGCGATTCTGTCACACGAGGGCATGGAGACAGACAGGCGCAGTGCACAGAGTGGTAGGCATAGTCACTTGTCATCAAACAGGCGACTTTGAGACACAAGGCGGAGGACTTGACCACCTGTCAAGAGACAAGTGGCCAGACAACTCGGGAAGGGGATAAGGCATGTCACTAACAAGCAGGTGCCGGTAATAGGTTAACAGGAAATAAAATATCCCAAGATTTAAAAACTAAGCTTTATGTTAGATCAAAAATTGACAAGGTTTATTAGTTGCAAGAGCTCGACCATGTTATTAGGTCGAAGGAGCGGTGGCCTGACACAATGGAGCTAAAAGAGGAGTTGATGGTAGTTGAGTGGGGACATGTCACATTGTGTGGACTACACCATGTCCATGAGTGGCCTTGACTGAGAGCGCATAATGGGCTCCTGACAACACTGATTGAGAGATGGCACTCAGATACATCGAGTTTTCATCTACCGGCGGGGGAGGCGATAGTGACACTGCTGGACGTCTAGAGGATACTGCGGGTGCCGATTAGGGGACATATCCTTAAGTACCAGGTGGAGGGGGCAGAGGCCTACCTGGAGGCGAGCTTTAGGAGACAGGTGGATGAGCTACCGATATCACGTTAGTGGCTGACATGGCGAGGGGCATTACAGGCAGGACTACCCCGACTGGCATTGTACTTGGCAGGACTGATAGGAGGGAGAGTGATGCCAGATCACTCAGGATACAGTTTTCTGAATGGATGGGCTAGAGTGCTGAGCCGGATGTTGGAGGAGGAGGAGGGCATAGTGTACTACTGGGGGTACACAATTTTGGCACAGGTATACTATGATTTGCACATGCGTGCTTATCGTAATCAGAGGACTATAGGACCGGACATGACACTACAGCTAGTCTAGGCATGGGAACACATCGTAGTAGTCAGACCACTACGAGGAGGGGGAGAACGGCAGCGATACGAGCCTTATGCATGTTGATACAGGGTTACCATTGACTTATGGGGATGTGAGATCAATAGAGCTATGGCGGAGGTGATTGGATGAGATGATGTTCTTTGAGTGGATGCCATACAGGGGCTGCGAGGCATGGGGATATTGGGATGAGCAGAGGATGGGAGTCTAGATGGGGAGTTTTTGGGCTATATGCAGACAGACTGTTGGTTGATTAGTAGGACAACATTTCAGATATCCCAGTACATGCCATCTCAAGTCCGTAGACAGTTTGGGATCATATAGGATGTAGTACCAGATAGCTATCCTCATCCTCTTATTTCTAGAGAGGTAGGATCATTATGGGGGATAGGGGTGGATATACAGCTAGCCAAAGTGAGTTGGAGAGGGATGCAGGTAGTACCATGGACAGTGGCACAGGTAGTAGATGAAATTATTACTATGGAGTATGGTCAGTGGTGGGATAGGCATGGGCCAGTGAGATTGACCGAGCCAGGAGATGGAGAGGAGTCAGAGAGTGAGTCGGAGTCAGATGATGGGGGTGCAGAGGGAGATGAGGATGAGGAGGGAGATGATGACAGTGATGGTGGGGAGGACAGAGGAGCACTGATGCCAGCGGTTAAGAGGATTAGATTATTCCAGTCCATAGAGCGGAGGAGAGGAGTGGTCTCGAGGCCAGCAGAGGGAGGCCCACCACAGGTATGTAGAGGAGTAGGGTCAAGGGCACCAGAGAAGGGACATGGAGAGAGAGATGAGCCAACATAGGGGTTACCTCCAGATGATTGGATGTAGGAGGATGAGGGTAGGGGACCAGAGAATGATCAGGTGGCCATCCTTCAGGCGGAGATGGCACGGCTACAGGTACTAGCAGCATCAGAGAGAGAGAGTGGGCGGACAGTGCACAGAGAGCCTTAGAGATATTATAGGCCCGAGTGGATTCAGGAGAGTTCACCATAGTTAAGACTCATATGGGGGGAGCAGCTCAGCAGGAGACAGATGAGTTGAGACAGCAAGTACATGTTTTGACAGGTGACAGGGATCATTGGCGGAGGATGGCAGACAGGTATAGGGGGGAGAGAGAGATTTCCCTATAGGTGGCCTCAAGGTAGGGGGCCTTACAGATAGCACAGGAGGCCATTGCGGCTAGTAGGAGAGAGGTCAGACTAGTCGAGGAGAGGGAGTACTATATATGACTGTGCTGGGAGGCGGTCCTAGCAGATCAGAGGGCTCCTGAGTATACTTGGAGGGCTACGAGTCACAGCCAGATGACAGGGGGAGGTGCATCACATGCATTAGTGGCGATGCGACTGCCACGGGATAGACGGGATGACAACGCCAGGGGGGAGGGGCCCAACTACATGAGGGTCTACCCCTGGGTACACATTGCTACAGTTTTTATAGTTTTGATGACATGAGATGATATGTATAGCGATGTACTTATTCGATGGACTTGATGTACTCTGTCTATGCTGATGACACTACATGTATGACACTTTATGCATATTTGTATGATGATGCAGTACTTATCTTGATGATGGCTATATGATGTACTATGTGATGTGTGTGATTATGCAGATGTTTTTATATTATGAATGATGTTATTATGAGATTGACACCTTTTATGCGGTGTAATGTTAATGATCTATGCATGTACTTGATTAATTTTTAATGTTGTGAATGCATATATGTGTGTGTGAAAATTGTGTAGTGGACAATGGAATGATATGCTAATATGATTATGAAAAGTAGACTAAATGAATTATGTCAAGTAAATTATTTTTTGTGTATCAAAGTGACCCAGAGGAACATATAGCTAGGCAAGGACAGGGGGATAAAAGAAGGCCTCACAATGCAAAAAAATGCCCCTAACTAAAATGCAATCTAAACTATATGAAAACTAACTAAAAGGGATTTACATTGTGTCAAAATTTGAAGAGCACACCCTCATTTGATGTAGCGTTGAAAGAATGCATCACATGCTAGAAAGCATGAATGACATAATTTATTTGCATGGACTAGACTCAAAAATAGACAAGGTGAGCTTTAATGATATAGATGTAGATAGGTAGTCATAATGGGACAAATGTCATAATCCTCATAGGAAAGCCCTAGTACACCCAAGCCATGATGAGTGGTCTTGGTAGGAATGTGCAAAAGGACTCTGCCCCCAGTAAGGTATGCATAATCATAACCATCTATCCAACAAAAATATACATCAAATCACCACAAATAGATCATACCACACAAAGACACGTGCAGAGGTTTATGTAATCTCAAACTAACCAAGATATAGAAGATCAAGGCCACTCAAGGGAGACGCCACTTTGCACAAAGGATGAAATCAAAAAGAAGGCATCCTGACCAAGTGGTCATTCAGTCCAACATTCTTGCTCGAGATAGATAGAGATGCAGAATACATGATTGATTAGCTGACTTAGGATATATCGGGAAGGTCGATTGATTGGATTGATTGAATATCTTAGGGAAATAGTGATGAATAGAATAACCCATGAGATCAAGAGGTCTTGAGATCGATCTGATGAAGTATGACATGGTCACTGTGTCTGTCAAAGAATCATGATCGTGATGAGGCTCATTTTAAATGGATCATCTATACATGTGGATCCTTATTCCAACTATGTTAACACTGAAGCATCGTGTGAGTGTGTACAAAGTGAGCGAATTTTAACAAAGCAAGGCAGGATTCCCGCACAGATATGGGCAAATGGAGAGGGGGGAATCTCGATAGATGGTGGATCTAGGATAACTACACATGGAGCCCCTAAGGGGTTTTCACCATGATACCTGCCCAAGGTGCTTATTTACCAAGTTTTCACCATTGGACGTTTATTGCATTTTTTTATTTTTTACTTTTTATTTTTTTTTAGGACTTTTTATATTTTTTAGTATTTTTTTAGGATCATTTTCTGATTTTTTTAGGATTTTTTCAAGATCATAAATTATTGTACACTATGCTGCTAAAATCATGTGTAAAACTACTTGAGATGAAGAATGTTGACCGGATCAGGAAAAGGAACTCCTTCAGGTGTTGTGATTTGATAGGCTCCAGAACCATATTTATGAGTGATCACAAATGGGCCAAACCAATTAGGCTCAAACTTTCCTTTCTTTTCATGATTATGAAGATTTCTCATATTGTGTTGAAGAACAAGATCACCAACATTGAACTCACAAGGCTTGATCCTCTTGTTGAACTGAAGCCTGTTCGTGTGTAAATGGGTACCTGTCGGAATGGACACAAACAATCAATAGATCATTATATTAGCATCATGGGGTTAGTGAAAACATGAAAAAGCATAAGAACCCACTAAAATTGATCTATTGCCTTCTAACTAGAAAGAGTGTGATTAGTTGCATATCAGCCCTCAGAATATGCTCCTAAATCAGTGACCAATACTATCCTAGCATGAAGGATTTAATTCAAAAGCAAGCTAAATGATGGTAAAAGCATGCAAACTAGCTATAAATGATGAAATAACAATGAAAACTAGCATGAAATATAATAGCATGTAATTCTAGAATGAAAATGGCAGCATAACAATGCAATTCTAATCTTGAGTGAAGGCTTATTTGCTCTCAAAACAGGCTTCTATTTATAGAAGAATGGGAGAGAGAGGG
>MU226654.1:332266-344309 GCA_018584345.1 Thuja plicata | reverse complement strand
GTGCTTCACCTCTGTGAGCATCACCTAGATCCAATGAGTGCTAAGTGTTCCATTCATTCTCATGAGAGATGGGTTCATGTGAACCACTACTCATGAATTATGGGTCAATGAGTTTGACTCGAAAACTTACACAGTTGAATCCTGATAGCAATATCACAATATTCAATATATCAATTGTAATATTGACATGTATAACTGTCAATAGTAAGACTGGGTTATTATCTGTATTTCATAACTGTATTCAATTGACAATTTAGATCATATTAAAGTACATTTTTTATATATTTTTGAAAGTAATTATTCTTTCACATCTTAGCTATCCTAGCTCGTTGTTAAATTGTTTTTATTATCTAAATGAAGGTCTTTGATATTGTTGAGCAGCTATTTCCAAGTATATATTAATGGACGTTGTTAAGCTTCTGGCAGAATGCACCATTGAACAAATTTGAAAAATTTAAAAATATTATGGATTTTTGTAAAATTTTCAGCATCTGTTCTTCATGATCTACATATTTGGTAGTTCGAAAACTACAAAAAAATCATCAAAAACAGACTGTTTTTGTCAATTTGTTGAAAAAAGGATTGACATTTTTGTCTTTAGTGCATTCTGTCTGAGCTTAACCAGCACTTATATTAATGCCACGGCCTAGAGATCAAGTGATTCCTTGTTTTTGGCATTCATGACAAATATGTGGCTGTACAATCTTTTGTTGTCATTTCCATTGTTCTTCAACAAGCTGTCCTAACTGTATTTGAATCACTGTTTTTGTGGTTTCTTTAGTCGTGATATTGCTTCAATATTATATGAAACTTGTTTACAATGCATGATCCTCATGATTACTATTTTGCATCTACTTCTAGAACAATGAACTACTAAACAATCAAATATACCAGAGATCAATGATTGAATCACTTGGATCAATACACTGGAATATAAAACAGATGAATGATCTTGTGAAGGCAAAATAAATGAATGAATGCATGCTTCTGAGATTTTTCAAACGAGCATTGGTTTGAGCCCTACGGTGGTCACGACAACCTCCAAAATAGCAGATCTAAGCATAAAATAATAAGGAATGCGTCTATTTTCCTTGGTTTCATGGGCAAAGCATTAAAACCCTACCTCTTTCCATGATAACTTCTTGACTGTTGTTCACAACATTTCCCCATAGATTTGTCGTTCCATCTGATTGTTCTTTGATGATATTCGCTGCCTTTTGCATGAAATCCACTGTTTACAAATAGAAATCCGCTCCTCTTTTAAAGATAACTGTTGTTAACTCATGAAACCTTGATTTCTTTACTATATCACTGCTTTATAAAATATATCTGCTGTACATCATATAATCTGCTCTTGCTTGAAAAATGTTATTCCCGTTTGTTTGCTGGAATTGACCTGGAATTGGAAAATAGGAATTAGATTCCACTCTCAAAATTGAATTCTCAATTCCAATTCCACGAGTCAATTCCAATTCCAGGTCAAGAGGTGGAATTGGAGAAATGCTTATTTTGTACCAAAATTAGAATTGGCCATACCAATTCACCAATTCCTATTTTCCAATTCCAGGTCAATTCCTTGCTGGCAAACTAAGGCTTTTCCCCTTTCAAATCTACCTTAACCACGAGTTAAACACTGAAATTAGGAGTTTTTGACAAGACTAAAGTGCTTAAAATTCAAAGATCCCCTTCTAGTCGCCAATGTGTGGGGAAATTCTCAAGACAAGGATCCTCTTCCCTTGTTACGATTGCTTTGTCTGCTTAATGGCTTCTTTTATTATGTTTATTATGTTTTTGAAAATTTCTTTTATTATGTTTTTTTGATGAATAATTGATGTGTTTGGGTGTTTGCAAATTCAAAGACAAAACTGAAAATGAACTTGACTTTATTCAACGCAGCTTGAAGGCATGCTTCTTATAAAACCTTGGGAGAAATAATAAAAGAACACAAGACATTATTTTATGCCTTTATATATTTGACTAATCATTATAGGGTCTTGGAAGTATTTTTTATTTTAATCATTTAAAAAAACCTCTTAAAACTTCTTCCCAAAAGATAAAAGACTTTATGTACCACACTTTTGACCTAAAGGGGAAAATTTGGTAACAATGACATCATAAAACTTGACATTTTATTCTTCAATATATGCTTAACATCTTCATTACTCTAAATATATATTATAATTGAATTTATCAACAATTAGTGCATATCAAGGGTTTCTTTATTACTTTTGGGGTAATATTATATTTGATAATGCTACTTTTGTGTCAGTAATGATGCTGTCCTTTGACCCACATTTTTTCTACATGTCAATGTTATTTTGATTATAATAATGGATCTACCTAGGTACTTGTTCAATGTAAGAATAAGCATCCAATCCCTAAGTCTTCAAAGGATAAGATGTTACATAAGTAGTGTTGAACTTTTGATTCAAAGTAGGATGTAATTTGTTTGTCTTGAGTACTATCGTTTGGCTAGATATGCTATCTTGCTATCTCTTTGATAGGTTTTTCTCTAGCTTTAGTTTTTGACAGTTTGTGCTAGATGTAGGGCCTTTCCCCACTTATTTTAATAAAAATCAGTTAGTGCATATTTGTCTTTATATGAACATAGTTTTCCAAAAAATGTTATCATCATTGTATACAAAATAAGAGATAAATACAAAATGATTAATGTGAAAAGTTTAAAAAAATTTCTACACATTATTTACTCTTCTATTTCCCTCCAAACATTTGTATAATAGCTGTAGCATAGTGGTTCAGAACTAGTTCATCAAAATCTTATGTATGATCAACACAACTTAGATTTCAAAAATATATTCATTGAAGTTTGAAAAAAACTTGTAGTTTAATATTTTTATTCATATAAAATGATCAAACTATTTTACAAGGATCCATGCACACATCATTAAAGTAATTTGATCTTGGACATTATACATATTGATTTTATTAATGTTTTTTCTTTTATATATAGATAAGTAAATGAACCCTTAAGGAATTACCAAAAAAATGGACTTACTAAAAACTACCAAATATTCTATTTCCAAGAAGAGAGTCTTACATAAAATAATTTGATATTCAAATATGCTGATTGTGGCATAAAAAAAGATATGGTAACTACTTAAGATAGTCATAATATTTAACCATATATAATGAAGTGGTTTCAAATCCATTAATTTTATAGTATAGTAATTTTAATTGCATATGGGATAGATAAAACTCACTAGATGTTTCGTTAGAACTTGCTAAGTATATATGTATACATAATATGAAAAAATAAACATGTTATGTCAATTGTTTGACAAAATGATCCAATAAGGTGGGTAATCCAACTATAATGGATTATAAACTTGGGACATCACATTTTGAACTTAGTTGGAGGTCATAAGATACAAATACATTTGTTCAAAGTTTTTTCTTTGAATGAACATATATCAAAGAGTACATTCACTCAAAGGTAGAAAACCTTCAAACCTAGGTAATATCGAACAAAAAAAAAAAACTTTTCTTGAAGGTCTGTTTATTCAATTTATAAAATCTGCAAAAAAATGAAAAAAGGGGGACCTTCACTCGATGGTCCCTTTTTTCATTATTGGAAAATTCCTTTGTTTATTATTTTTTCCATTTTATTTTGGCATGCATTGCCTTCAAATGAAGGTTTTTAATTCATTTGTTTGAAGGTCCTTCAAAGGGAGGTCCTTGTTTATGCCTCTTTCCCATCTCTTTTCTATTTTTCGTAGAAATTTGAGTTTCAAAACTTGGGTTGGACTTGAAAGTTTAATAATGTTGACAAACAAAGTTTTTAAATCTATTGAAAAGATGTGACATTGTCGTCACCAATGTCAAAACCTGTGATCTGTAATTTTGTGCTCCAAATGATGTACAATTATTATCTATCCTATGCGGTGTGCTATGATGCATTGTGTTGATGTACAATATTGATTTATCCTACAATATTCTATTTTTTGGGACAATAATAGAAGATAGTTAGTGCATAATAATGAAGATTAACCTTTCGGTATTGGTTTTTGTGTTCAAAGTTTATTCCAGGTATCTTTTCTATTCAGGCATTCATGCAATATGTTATTGGTTTTTTATGTCATTTATGTTGAGATTATGAACGGATTTTGTTAATTACATTCCTTTGGTTAGTACCAGATTTCATAGGAATCAAGAGTTGGTATTGGTGGTGGCATTCCCATTGACACCAGAATATATATTCCTCAAAGTTGTTTATCTTTAAGTGATTATGCTATGTAATGAGTTTATCTTATGTATGACCTATGTATGGGTCCTGTGGTAACGTGGAAATAAGATCTTAATGTATGACCTATCCTTTGGGTTTGGTGCTAGCCCGTTGAGCCTTAATGAATATCTCAAAATTCTTCTTCAAGCTGATATGTTTGCTAGGCCGACTTATTCTAGAGTTCTATTATTTTACGAGTATGTAGATAGAACATCTTTTTGGTTTCAAATAGAGAGTTTGGTTGATGAAAATTGCAAAAATGAGTGAAGGTGAGCATATGATAATGTAAAAAAGAAAAAGATATCCAACAGAAACCAAGTGACAAGATGAGATATAATAAGTAGTAATATAGAGCTTGTGCAAAGAGGTTGTGAAGACGTTTGGCAGAATATTTCTAACTGGATATGTTGCTGACAGTTATTGTGCTCTTAACTGGAATTGGATTCATGGGTATGTAGATGCAGCTCCACCAGTTCATGTTTTGATTGTAAGACTATTTGGTAATTAGTTATTGGCTATGATAGCCAGGAAGTGAGTCTACCTATGGTGAGAATCTTGGCACTAAGTCACCCTTGTATAAATCACCTTAACCGGTATCACATTAATTGGTGTTATATTAATGAGAATTAGCATTCTCCATGATTTTTACCATCTTGGGTCTTCCACATAAAAATATGGTGTTCATGTGTATGGTTTTTTTATGTGCTTTTATGTTCATATTTGTTTTGATAATCTGATTGAATTAAAGTTGTTCCGGATCAATTACGTTGAAGAAAAAAAAAATTATGATAACTGATCCAGTCCCCTCTTAGTTATCCAAATTGTTAAATAATTGGTATCAGAGCTTGGTCCTTTGTAGATAGAGCTTAACCTCTTGAGGGAGATCTTGAAGGTTGAACAAATGATAGGACAATATTACTTCGCTAAAAAACCGAATACAATGTTAGATCATATGGAAGACAAGGAATCTAGAAATGAAGAATTGAAAGAAAACATCAAAGAGGGAAATGATTGTATCACCAAACTAAGGGAGAAAATTATTAAATTTAAAGCAAGATACAAATAAGTTAGCTAGGAATTAAAGGATTCAAAAGAAAATGTTGTTAATTTTGAGCTACGATTGGAAGAATGCAAGAAGACTGAAGAAAATCTCAAAGATACCATCAAACAGAAAATAGAAGAAAATGATAAGTTAGGCCAAGAGTGTGAGAGAGTAGCATAATTCTGAAACAAATTTTGTCCATGCAGAAAATTCTCAAGGATAAGGAAGGACTAGGTTTCTTTAATGAAAGCTCAAATCAAAAGATCAAGGGTAAAGACAAAGTATGGTAAAGACAAAGTAGTTGAAGATGAAGCAAGATCCGATATAACAAGCAAGGTCAAAAACTCTGGAAAAACTACAAAAAGACCTCCAATTAGGCAACTGAATGCTCAAATGTATTGATCATTTAATGTTTATTGTTTTCAATGCAACAAATTTGGACATAAGGTTGTAGAGTGTAGAAGCAAGAAGGAACAATGTATTCAATTCTTTAACTATCACAAGTTTGGTCACAATGAAAATCATTACATTAGTCAATTATCTAATCTGGCTAGAATGAATAATCTCTTTCATGGTAATTGCTATGTATGTCATGGGGTAAAAGTACAAAAAACTATCACCCTTTTACAAAGGAAAAGCTTAACAACACCAAAACTGTAAAACTTCAAGGGCATAAAAGTCACATTTCTATTGAGAATTTGAAGATGATGTAAACTGATGAAATGTGTGAAATAGGATGAATTATATGCCTATAATTTTAAAAAAAAAATTAAACCAAAATTAATATATTTTTTGAAAATTTTAGGTCTATTTTTCATTTCCTGAAAAATACTGTAAATCAGGGAGTTTACTTCCCTCCAAATCATTACAACTAAAACATTGTTTTTTCCTCCAATTTCAGTATATATTTTTGATGACATGTATAGCTAGTGCAGAAAAATGAAAGAGGTGTTTTTGATGTATAGTTTGCCCGTTATAAGTATTCAAAGTCAAACTTACTTGAAATCAACAGTTTTTGTCTCCCGACATTTTTCCCCTATCAAAACTATACCAAAAACCAAGTAAATTACATATTATTGAAGATGACTCTCTTCTCTAATGTTATCTATGATTTTAAAAATTTTCTGAATTGATTTAGAATTTGTTTATATTATCCAAATCAATGACTTCTCAAAGCTTTATACACCTACATGTTATTTTTTAGCAAATTTGTTCAACATTTTGTAGTCGAAATAATATAACATTTATATTTCAAGAATCGTAGTTCCAAGATCTAGAAAAGGGTACTTTTAGTTTTTTGACATTTTCTAGTTTGAGCAGAGAAAGGAACAGAAGAAGTGCAAACTTATGAATTTGTTGTGTTTTTGAGGTTTGGCTGCCAACATGGCATGCCACATAGGTATACTCGACCGAGTCTAACTCAACCGAGTAGGACTCGACCGAGTCCAATTGGGCCAAGTACCCTTAGTAGTCGACCCCCCACGAGTGGTCGCATGGGCGACCCACCCTTTCAAAGAGAATGATATATATAAAAGTTATTTAAAAAAAAAAGAATATCAATTGCAAATTTGAATCCTTATTTCAGAATATAAGGGTTTTTGAAGCTAGGAGTCATTTGTTCGAGGAAGCTACAAAGGCATTTTGTGACCAGAGGAGTGTGAAGGCAAGTTTTTTAGTCAAGAAGGATTAAAGAAAAAAAAAATCTTGCTTCTATTTGAGCAATGAGAACTAAAAGGACTATAACAAGGAAATATGATCGTAAAAGGGATGACCAACTAAAAGGTCATACGAAACTTATCGAAGAGCAACCAGTCAATGTTGAAGAAGAACCTATAAATGTTGAAGAAGAACCTATCAATGTTGAATAAGGTGCAACTCAACTAGGGGAGGATATTGGTATTAGTCAAGGTATACATATTTATCCTACAATGCAAAATTTGATGGAGATGAATGAGGAATAACTTGTCAGTCAAATTGCACCAAATCACTTGATACCTGAAAGAGCTATTAATCTGTATGTCAAAAACATGTGGAGGGAATATTTTGAGGATAAAACTTTGGTGGGAAAAGCACAATTGTTTGCAAATTTATTCAGGAAAAGAGAAATGACTCAAGTTTTGGAGTTGTTGGGTGTTGATAATAGGAAAATTTTAGGAGGTCAAGTAAAAGAAATTGATAATTGAAAATTTACAAGATGTATTGAACATGGTTAACAGGACAAATCATGGAGGATCTGATTCAAATGCTACTCGAAGAGCGTTGATGACTATGATTTATAATAAGAGATTGACACATAGAAATCAAGTTTAAGCAGTTTCTAATTTACTCAAGGTATCTTGAAGAACTATTCAGAGATATATTAGGAAGATAAATGTGTTGGATATGGACATTGAAAAGAATTGGGTAGAGATTTGTAGAGTTCCTCAAAAATACAAAATTTATGTAGATGTAAGAAGATGGGTCATTAAATTTTGGACCAGCTACTCTCGTGTTTCTTCCAATAGAAGGGACACTATACATATGAAAGATGAAGATTCCGGTATGAATATTTCACATTCAAAACATTTTATCGATACTACACAAAGTGAACTATTTGAAATATTCAAACAAGAATTTTCAAATGTGAAAATATGTCAGATAATGTTTGAGATGTTGTGCCCTTGCTTCATACGCATAAATAAGGTTCGTGAAACATTTTTTTTGTTGAATTCATGTTGAGTTGTACTTATACTTGCAATCATATAAAAAGGTTATGGCAGTACTTAATGTAGATATGGTTCCTAGAAGTACAACATAATTTGTGAAGTCCATTTTGTCTGATAAATTTGAAGACTCAGATGAATTCAATGTCCAATGTATAAAAAATGAATGCAATGATTGTGAAAATTTACAAAAATTTCATTTACAATTTGATAATATTGATGTTACAACACCAGTCTAGTGGAAGAGATTTGAATATGAGAAATACCAAACGAAGACATGACAAGAATAGAAAAAAATTGCATTGAAGGAGAGTGAATTACCATACCTTCAGTTCATGGACAGATTTTGATCTATAATTTATCCATATATCCAACATTGTTATGCTACACGATGGCAAACTAAACAGTTTCGTGATTCCAAAAATTGTTTCCCACCTAGTTGTATTCTTTCAGTTGTAGATTTTGTGTAGAACTATACATTTTATCCTCAAAAAGTGCTCCAAAGTCAATATTATCATTTTGATCTAGTTGCAATATTTGTGCATGTGACCTATAAACATGCACAATTCGATTTGGATGAGATAGAAAGTATAGATCAAAATGAACGTATTATCACCGAGGTTCATTTCTATATCATCGATGATAAGGTTCATGATAGGAGCTATGTGGCTCATTGTTTCAGCATGTTTTTTGACAATCTTGCGAGTCGCGGTATAAATGCTTCACAACACTGGATCTGGTCTGATGGGTGTACAAGTAAGTACACTTGAATTTTTTTTTTAGTATTTCAATTATATTAGATCTATTTAAATTATATATTTATTTTTTAAATTATTTACACACACACACACACACACACACACACAAGTTAAAAATGTTCATGTGTGTGTACATATGTATGTATGTAACTTTAAATTGTGCAGGTCAATTTAAGTCTGCAAAAGCCTTTAATTGGTTAGCCATGCAACATGCTAGACACAATGTTAACTTTCTTTGGAACTTCTTTGAAAGTGGACATGGAAAAAGAGAGCATGATGGAGTGGGAGCATGTGTGAAGCATGCACTCCAACAACATGAACTTCAAGGTATATATATACATTTTCAATATTCAAGTTGTTTGTAGCATACTATATATGTACGTGTGTGAATTTTAATCTTTTTTTGATAGAAATAAACTAATTATATTTGTGTACGAAATTATTCAATATATCTAGGTAACATGATAGAGAATGCAAAGAAAATTGTTGAATGGTGTCGAAATCATTTCGCTACTCGAGACACAAAACACAACAAACATTACTTTTGGGAAGTGATAGGTATTTAAAACTTTCATCTTTCAAACTAAAATTCTAAAAATTAAATTATCTCTAGGGTACATGCACATTTCACATTTATCATAATTGAACTGAGTTGATCTGACTTTAATTTATTTAAATTTTTTAATTTGTCTAGCTTTCAATTGATCCTATCCTTACAATTGTCAATCAATTGTTGGAATTAGAAGTTTACATCAAGCGATGACTATAGGACAACACAAGCCTCCACTAATTCAACTAAGAGATAAATAATGCTTTTGTGAAGATTGTGTTAACAACAACACAATGGGTCAATGTGTTAATATTGCAAATGGATATGTTTCACAATGGGATCAGAAAGAGTTAATCAAAATGCGTCCTTATGAAGATGATGAAAATGACATAGACATCCATGATCCTATATAGTCAACTTATTATGAATGGGTTTTTGATTTAGTTTTTACAGGTACATGCTGACATACATGTACATACATACATACATACATACATATATATTTAATTTAATACCTATTTTTTATTTACAATTTATGCATATAAATTGTACTGGTGATATTTTTGTTGTGGTTGCGGATCCTGAGAATGCAGAATGTGTAGATTATTTTCTACTAAGATGCACCAAACAAAAATACAAGTTTCCACAAGAAATTGTTGATGGTAATGGACAACAATATCCAACTGGTTTAGTTGTTATTGAAGGAACCTATTATAAACAAGCTAAGATCGGCAAAAATGGAGTTCAATTTATTGAATGCATGCGTGGACAAAGAGTTCTACATTATAGTCACTTGGTTATAATGACAAAATTAGAGTTTGAGCTTGTGCCAAAATAAGGACGTGGAAACCAAAAGTGGAAGTTGACTATTGAAGAACATGAAAATTTTTTGGAGATAATAAAGGATAGAGAGGATCCAGAGTACATGTACCAGGAGCTATAAATGATTTGAAATTCATGATTCTAGATTGAATTTATATTGATTAGGTTTTGAATTTTAATTGGTTAGACCTTGAGGAACTTGATACTTTTTTCAATTGATTAGATTAGATTGATTTTATATATTTTCATTGATTAAGGTTGTTTGGATTGATTAAAGATTGTTTGAAATTATCTATTGATTAGGTTTTGAATTAATTTGATAGATTGATTTTAAATTGATTTTAAGGTTGTTTAAGTTTGAAGTTAGAAATTGATTATATATTGATTATTTTTTGAATTAATTTAATAGATTAATTTTAAATCAATTTTAAGGTTGGTTAAGTTTGAAGTTAGAAATTGATTGTATATTGATTCTGGTTATACTAGATTGGTACTTTTGATTTAAGAAATTGAATATAAAAGATCTTGAGATTACTTAGATTGATTAGGTATGTTGATATTTTAGACTAAATTTATATATCAGATTAGGTTTTGAATTATTTTCAAGTTCGAGAAAATTTACATAATTTGCTAGGATTAAATACTACATGATCATTATTTATATCAATTTAAACATCAATGTCACATACATACATATAGATCACAAACATCAATGCAGATACATCTAAAAATGTAAAATGAAAATCAAACATCTGTATCAACGTATTTATGGACCTATATATCAATGTAATTTACAAATTCTAGAAATTGATTATCTATTGATTAGGTAAATTGAAATTTAATTTTGATTCTAGACCTTGAACAATACTTTTAAATCAATTGATTAGATTAGATTGATTTTAAATCCATTTTAAAGTTTATTTAGCTTTGAAGTTAGATTGATTATATATTGATTCTGGTTATAATAGATTGGTACTTTAGATTAATTTTAGAAATTGAATATAAAAGATCACTTGATTACTTAGATTGATTATGTATGTTGATATTCTAGATTGAATTTATATTGATTAGGTTTTGAATTATTTTCAAGTTCGAGAAAATTTGTAATTTGCTAGGATTAGATACTACATGATCATCAAATATCAATTTAAACATCAATGTCACATACATACATATAGATCACAAACATCAAAGTGGATACATCTAGAAAATGTAAAATGAAAATCAAACATGTGTATCAATGTAAATGTTTGTATCAACGTACAAAACACATGTACATGTATCAATGTAAATGTCTATCTAGATCAATGTAATTTACACATGCACATCAATCTAAATGACTATATATAAACGTAAAATACACATGTATCAATGTAAATGTCTATAGATCAACGTAAAACATGTATCAATGTAAATGTTTGTATCAATGTACAAAACACATGTATCAATGTAAATGTCTAGATATCAACATATAACAATGTAAATGTCTATAGATCAATGTAAAACATGTATCAATGTAAATGTATGTACATCAACATACAAAACACATGTATCAATGTAAATGTATAGATATCAACATAACAATGTAAATGTCTACATATCTATCAATGCAAAACATGTATATAGATCTCTCATGTAAACATCAATGACCACCATCACCACTATGTCCAGGCCTGTGTGAATCCTCGTCTTGCTGGACCTGAGTCTGTATGTAAATGTAACAATTCAAACAAATCTAATTAATATATAATGGACCAAACTTTTTTTAAAATGTATATTTAAACTTGAAACAAATAAATTATTTAAATAATTTCAATTATTTTACCTCTGTATCATGATAAATCAGATCAATGGGCTCCTCTAAATCTCTATATGCAGCACCCATCGTAGTGTCTAGTATGTGGCTCATATATATATATATATATA
>MU226654.1:267685-282492 GCA_018584345.1 Thuja plicata | reverse complement strand
TTAGACTTTGTATAGATCAATGATTGGAAAACTCATGTATGTTGTACACACTAGACCAGATATTACACATGCAGTAGGAATTGTTGCTAGATTTTTTGCTAACCCCAGGGAATCACATATGACTGCTGTGAAAAGAATCCAAAGATATCTAAAGAATACTAAGGAATTTGGCTTATGGTATAGAAGAGAAGGAAAATTTGAACTAAAAGTGTTTACCAATGCTGATTAGGCTAGAAATATTGATGACCGGAAGAGCACAACTAGAGGAGCATTCTTTATGGGTGACATACTTGTCACATGGATAAGCAAAAAGTAAGGATGCATCTCTTAGTCTACTATAGAAGTAGAATATGTTGATGTTTCTGCAAAATACTCAAATATTTCATGGATCAAACAGTTGCTGGGAGGTATGCATATGAAGATCTCAAAACCAATGATTATCTATTTTGATAACACTAGTGCAATAAACATTTCCAAGAATCCAGTCATGCATTCCAAGACTAAACACATTGCAATCAAATATCATTATTTAAGAGAACAAGTTCAAGAAAAAGAGGTGATACTTGAGTATGTGCAATCAAAAGAACAATTAGCTGATATCTTCACCAAGCCACTGCCCAGGGATACATTTGAGTACCTAAGAAAGAGACTAGGGGTCAAACCCTTGTCTACTAGTCAATAAAAGACTGAAGGCTACATCAGCCTATATATTAGCAAAATATCATTCATGTTGATGCAAGAAAAAAGATGAACTTCAAAGCTACATCTATATATAGAAAGGTATATATCAGAACTGAGCACAAAACATATTGTTGTATTGCTGATGGATAAAGGAAATTCAAGGAATATGTTATGGAAGGAGAGAAAAGATCACTTGACATTAATTTCTGATATCTATAAGATATTTGTTTGGCATTGTTTTCAAAGGGAGAGAAATTTTCCATATTATCAGTCTTCAAAAAAAAAAGAAGAAAGATTATCCATTATCAGATTACTCCAACATGGAGAGATTATATCCATAGGGAGAGTTGCTGACAAGAGACAGAGACATCAACAAAGAAGATCAGTCAAAAGAGAGATATTGACACAAGGAAAGGATGAAACACATCAGAACAAGAAACACAGATAGCTGCAAGAATCAAATCTAAGCTAACATAGAGCTTACCGACGGTCAGACATTTTTATCGGTTATGAAGCAAAGATTGGTAGTTTGATGATTCTAAAAAAATTGTATTTCATATTTTATTAGAAATAGTATAGTGTGATAATATAAGTTTGTTTCCATCAATGCCAAAGGGAGAGATTTATGATATATAACTGATTAAATGTTTGATAATGTTAAGTTGAAGATAATGCAAGACATTAAATCAGTTAATGGTTTGTATTGTCATTGATGTCAACTTGATATCATTTGTACAGTCATGTATATAATGCCAAAGACTTCAGAGAACCAATGGAACAAAGATTATGCTTTCAACAATGCATAAAAGTCAAGTATTCACTAAAGTGACAGATAACACTGACGGAGTGCACACCATCGATAGAGGCAAAGAACTAAAGTCATAGGGATACCTGACGAGTAGAAGACAATGTTGCCCAATGAAGAAAAATCATAGGATGCCCGATGAGCTAAAAATAGAATTGTCTGACGAGTAAAATCCAATGATGCCTGAACGACAAAGATCCTGAAGCTGACTGGAGTCACATCGATGGAACTAGCAGTTTTCACCAATGACTAACTGAAGAGTTGACCAATAGAATAGAGAGTTCAAAAAATGACAAAATATCTAGTTAGCAAGAGCTAAAAGATAGACTTAATTGGTTGTTTTCATTATTTTATTTGACCAGAGTTAAGTGATTGATTATAATAAGATTTGTACAGTTGGCAAGAAGATAACTATGATATAAATTAGGAGTTAAGCTTTAAATCAGATTGGCTAGATTATTTTTCACGCCAAGAATCAAGAATCATGAAATGGTGAATATCATGTCTATATAAGAGACAAGCTTAATTCATTTTCGCATCATCATCATCATCATAAACATAGAAAGGCGGAGTGAATAGAAAAAGGATGTTGAAGAGAAACTGATGAAGGATAACTTCATACAGTCCTGATCAATTAAGCTAAAGGAGAGCTAAAAAATTATGTAGATACCGACGAACAGTGAAGCACAACATCACAGAGCAGAAAGTGTGGAGCACAAAGAATTGAATTGATACATTGGTCAGAGAGGTAATGTACTTAAATAGATCTAAAAATCTGCAATTCAAGTTGCATTAGAAATAGATCATTGTGTTTCAGTTTAACCATTGAAACATAAAGTCTCTTAATAGTCTTCTATATATTGAGGTACATCCCAAGGAGTGCCAAAAAGGCTAATTCATGAAAGTAGCATTGGATTTGCCTAAATCCTATTGACAGTCTAAGAAGGAGGCTGATTCAAGGATGGTAGAAAACTAGATGCCCGATACTAAGTGACAACCTCTATGCATAAAATCCTCTAACAAGGTCACACCTAATAGTGTGTTTGTAACCTTTAACATGGTTGGCTCCTAACAGGGCTCACTTCAGAAGAGTGAAAATTTGGGGCACCGTTCCCAGTGGTTTTTTCCCTTAACAGGGTTTCCATGTTAAAATCCATGTGTTGTGTGTATATGGTTTATTACTTTACTGTTTTACATTTCACATATGTATTTTTGGATTTATCGGTATACTCTACATATTTATTGAGTGTCAGTAAATAAGTTTTACTGCTTATCGGTAATCAAGGAGAATAAGGTCAGAAAAGGAAAACTGACAGACAGTTAATTATTATAAGTATTTCATGGCATGCATCTTGTAAGGGAATTAATAATCTGAGGTTTATTTGATTGGTGGTTAGAATAAAGAAAAGTTTTTGAAGCCACTGATTCACCCCCCCTCTCAGTTATTACTAACACGAATCTTTCACAATTATCTCTTAAAAATATTAATGACCATCACAGGAATCTGTTATAACCGTTTTAGTCATGATTACCTTACACATTGTCCAAATTGCTAAAATTTGACAAATAACCTCTACCACAGAAAAGGGATGCCTAGATCCACCTAGACCAAGTTTGATCATCCTTGTCATCTTCCAAGTGGAGTGAAAACACAACATGTCCACTCAACTAAATGATAGAACAGATATCAAACTTAAATACATTATTTGCAAACAATTAATTATAAAACAAATAATATCAAATGTAAGGAAATATACAAGGTTGAGACACCTTATTCCTAACATTTGGTACCAATGATGTTTTTGTCACTTGGTGTAGGGTAATAATGTCCATGTTTTTTTCTTTTTAAATCTCTTCAATCTATTCATTCATTGCACTAACCAATTCTTAATTCTCAAGTGCAGTATTAATAGATTTAGGCTCAAAATCACAAATAAAACATCTATAGTTAAGTGACTTACTTCTTGTTCTCATTCCTGCTCTTTTATCTCCAATGATTTGGTCATGTGGATGGTGTCTTCTGAAATATTTAGCAAGTACAAGTCCAGATCTCTATTTTTTATTTTGATCTTCATTATAATCTTTATCACTCCGTTCAACATTGTTATCATTTTCTTGATTCTTGGTGTGTGCAGCCTGTTGCTTGGTTTCATTATTTTTTCACTCGGTAGTGTTACACTAATTCTCGGGCAATGCGTTAGGTTCTTCAATGTAGACAAATCTGTTGTAATCTTCCGGTTCCTTCCTTCTTTCCTCATCATTTTTCTTAGCAAATTCATCCACTTTAACATTTGCACTTTCAATGGTTTTTTTAGAAGATTTGTTCAGACATTTATAAGCTTTATTTTTGGTAGAATATTTTAAAAATATTCCTTCATCACTTTTAGAATCAAGTTTTCCATTTCTATCATCTTTCAGTAGATAACATTGACTTCCAAAAATTCTAAAGTAACTCACATTTGGTGTGTTTCCATACCATATCTCATAAGGTATCTTATTGGTGTCTTTCTTCAATTGAACTTGGTTTAGTGTATAGACAACAATACTTATAGCTTCTCTCGAGAATATTTGTGTGATGCCTTTTTCAATCATCAATGTTCTGGCACAATCAACAATTGATCTATCCCTTCTTTCAGCAATACCATTTTGTTGTGGTGTCCTTGGTGCAAAAAAATTTCTTGTAATCCCATGCTCATTACAAAAGTTAGAGAATTCTTTAGAAATAAATTCTCCTCCTCTATCTGATCTTAAACATTTTAGTTCTTTTCCACTTTGTTTTTCAAATTTAGCAAGTTATACCATTTGAACATCTTAAATGCTTCTAATTTCTCTTTTAAGAACATGACAGTCATCATCCTAGAATAGTCATCAACAAATAGAATGAAGTATCTATCACCATAATAGCTCTTTGTTCTCATTGGTCCACACAAGTCAGTATGGACTAACTCTAGAATAGCATTAGATGTGTAGGTTTTTCTCTTGAAACTAGACTTTGTCATTTTTCCTTTTTGACAATTCTTGCACATGACATGGTCAAGCTCTAATATACTCAGTAAGCCTCTTACTTTTCTTTTCTTTCTTATCTTAACCATGTTGTCAAAATTCACATGACATAACCTTTTATGCCACAACCAAACGTCTTTATTTCTAGCCAATAAACAAGTGGTTTCAATACTATCAAGATATAATAAGTTACCCTTCGTTTCTTCACCAGTACTGATCAAATTTATTGTTCCATTATAGATCATTGCCTTTTTGTTCTCAAATTCAACTCGGTGTCTTGTGTTGTTTAGATGTGAAACACTCAATAGATTATAGTTAAGTCCTTTTACCCAATATGCATTTTCACATTTGATCAGTTTATTCAACATGATGGTACCCTTTCCTTCAACTGGGAATGGTGAGTTATTACCCATCCTAACTGATCCACCATTATAATATTAAAAAGTTTCAAACTTTTCTTTATCTCCAGTCATGTGGTGAGTACAACCACTATCAATAATCTAGACATCATTTTTGATAACTTTAGATATGAGTGAAGTTTCAACATACCTTTCTTCTTTGTCTGAATCATCCTTCATAGCAACAAATACTACTGCAACATCTTCATTTGAATCGGTGTCAGTATTTTCATCTTTGTTCTCAACCAAGTAACAAGACTTCTTTCCTTTGTCCTTGTAGTCTCGATTATCTCTTATTTTAGAGTGTCGGTTGCTTCTATAATCTCGGTCATCACTTCTGTCAAAATTCTTTTCATAAGACCTGTCATTGTTTCTTTCATCCTTTCTCTTGTTAGGGCATCTAACAACAAAATGTCCAATTTATTTTCAATTAAAATAGACCAATGGTAATTACAGATCTTCCTTTACCTCTATGCAATCTTCTAGCCATTAGTGCTTCAATTTCATCAAGTTCTTGTTCATCACTATCACTGTTAGTATCATTTCTCATAGTGTGTTTGTTACTAGATTTGCTAATTTTCAGAGAAGATTTGAATGCAGACTCAATAGTTGGTAAGAAATTGTTGTCATAGTTTTTCATCTCAAATGAAATAATTCTACCAATCAAACTATCAAGAGTAACATTATTATTTACTAGTGCTCTCATTTCTTGAATTGTAGATACTCTAATAGCATAAACAAGCAGTAAGGTTCTTAGAATTTTACTCACCATTGTTTCTTCCTCAAGTAATCCTCCTACTCCATGGATAGAATTAACAACCTCTTTGATTTTTCTACTGTACTAAGTGATATTCTCTCCTTCTTTCATTCTTAGGTCATCAAACTTTCCTATTAGGCTTTCAGCTTTTTCTCTCAGCACATTGGTGTCTCCTCTATGTACTAGCTTGAGTTTGTCCCCACATTTGCTTTGCAAAGGTGCACAATTTTACATCTTCAAATTAAGAATTAGATAGTGAAGAAGCAAGTTCTATCATCATATAATTGTGTTAATGTTTCTCTCTCAACTGATCAACAGTATGAGGTCTAGTAGGTGCAACAAATTTAGTATCCAAGCATTGTGTGACATCATTTCCAATACCTGATAGATGGTGTCTTATCCTTATTTTCCATGATGAATTTTTTTCCTTTTTCAACTTAGGCACATCCCTTTTACTCATCTTGTGATCTTTAGCTTAAGTCCCTTTAAACTTTTCTTCCAAGCACCAAAGCTCTGATACCAATTGTTAGAATAACTAAGAGGGGGTGGGGAGGGGCGGGGGGGGGGTGGGTGAATCAGTGGCTTTAAAAATAATTCCAATAATCCAAAAAAAACTTATAACTCAAATATAATATCCTCTAGTTATCTTTCAGTTCTTCAAGATGTATACCTTAAATAATTTTTAACAAATATATACTGCTCGGTAAGATATATTGTTTATGTTTTCTAGACTTTACCGAGTAGCAACAATTAAACTTAGTGTTTACTGACCAATCCTATTTTAGTAATGTGTAAAGAAAAATATCAAAGCAATGAACCATATACACATTTGACACATAGATTTTAACGTGGAAACCATGTTAAGGGAAAAACCACTTGGGACGGTAACCCAAAATTTCACTCTTCTGAAGTGAGCTCGATGAAGAGCCAACCATGTTAAAGGTTACAAACACATTGTTAAGTGCGACCTTGTTAGAGGATTCAAAACTAAAGTTTGTATTTTGACCTAGCATTCACTATGTTGTCAATAAGAGAAACCTTTTGATACTCCTGAGTATCTCAATACAATAAGGATGGTTAAATCCCACTCGGTTAAGAGATTTTATGAATCTATGGTTAAACTGATAGAGTAAATGATCTGTTCACAATACAACTTTAACTTGCAGATATTCAGATCTATTGTTAGTCCACTAATACCTCTCTGATCAATATTCTCTTCAATTCCTTTTCTCCCTTCTTTATTCTACTCGTTGAATGCTCTGTCCTCTGTTGCTCGGTGTCTGCACAATTCTTGGCTCTATTCTTCTTCCTGTATGGTCAGATCAGCATGAAGACTTCTATCTTCACCATAATTATAATCAACATTCCTATTTTTATAATGAATTCCTTGTCTCTTTATATAAAGCCACTTATTCACCCCCCCTCTCAGTTATTCTAACAATTGGTATCAGAGCACTCTCCGTGATTACATCCCCATAAGCATAAATACATAAAAAAGAAGATTCTGGATAACTTAAGTGATTTTTAAGACTTCAATATATACTTGAATTGATTAGCCTAAATTAACTCTATTTTTAATGAAATCTCTTCAAATGACCTAAGAATATAACTCTTTTATATGTCACATGATGTATGGTGATTTAAGATTGATATGTATACATTGATTATTTTTAGAAATGTAACTTAAATAAAAACCACAAATGAATGTCTACAAAGAATTTAAACAATTATGAAAATCTAATTACATCAAACAACCTAGTACAAGACTTAGGATTTTGTTATGTGCTAGTTTTGAAAGTTGTACATAATGATCTTTTTGACAAAAAAAAATTGTGGTGTTCTTTTAATAATAGTCATGTATCCTAAATTAATTCCCTGTAATGATTGCTTCAAATGACTAAAGACTAACTCATTCACGATTTAACAAAATTTATGCTTCTAGTTTATGTTTTGGGTAAATTATATGTTTTTAGGCTTGAGTTTACATTTAAATGTTTCAAACTTTTGGGTAAACTATATAGTTTTAGGGTTGATTTTGGGTTTGTGTTTAAGTTTAAAATTTTGGGTAAATTATAGATTTTTAACATCAATAATTGGCCTAAAAATAGTTATTGCTTGAAAATGAAGAAAAAAATAATATATTACAATGCTAAGTAGAAAAAATTCATTATATATATATTTATACAGGAAAACATTAAAAAAAAACAAAAAAAATTGTTGACCTACCTGAGACTCGACTGAGTTTTCTCTTGAGGCCCATCAACCACTCTCTTAGCCCCTCACTATGCAAATGAGGGGCTTGTGGTTCATTTTTGGATATTTAAAATATCGGTTGGACTTGACTGAGTCTAACCTGACTGAGTACCATTCAGCCCAGTCTACTGGACCATGTAGGTGCCATACGACGCTGGTTGGCGCCCACATATACTCGGTTGTGTTAAACTCTACCGAGTCTAACTGGGTTGAGTGATTAGAATTAGCCTAAAAGGTGTCAGTTTATTGTGCTTTCACCCTATGGTTATGTTCACAAATCTAATCAGTGCAGATATAGAGTTCGCTCAGTAAATTCTAGACAAAGGAATATCAAATGTTACAAATGCAGTCAATCCAGATATTATGTTAACACATGCAGATATGTAACTACTCTAGAAAAGTATGAAAAATTAAAAAAAAAAATTATATTAGGATTAGATGAATCTAAGAAGAAGACAGTCGTGGTATGGAAGAAAAATGAAACATGTAAAGAGAACACATCTGTGACACCAAATCTCAGTGCAAGTACTTCCACAATTTGAGCACACTACCTTGGCTCAAGGGGATTTTTGCAAAGCATATCCTGTCGGTTCCCCATATTTGAAGTGTTGTATGATGTATCTTCATCATGATTAATTTTGATCTAGTTGAATGAAAATTGAGGTACAATTACTGGCATCATTGATGTACCTTTTGGTGACAAAATTACATAAGCAATTAAGGATAAAGTGGTGGAATTTCAAATCATTTCTCACAGTTCGCAAAGAAGAAAATGAAGTGTTGCAGAGAAAAAAAGGATTGAAGAAGCTAAATCAAGTGTGATCATGGAATCCAAGTTTTTTGTCAAAGAATCCAGTAGCAATACTATTCAAAAACTAAAAAGGGGCAAATTGGACAAATATGATCATCAAAAGATAAGGGAAAAAAAATTTGGGTTGAATATTGATGAGTTGTAGAACATTACTATCTTGGGAATGGATCTAAGGGGAGTATTCTCTTGGTTTGATGACAAAGAATCTATCTTATTCCCATTGAGTTGATTTAAGGATGATAGCATCACTTTGGAAAAACCCTATTTTATCACTAAGGAATCTATTGAAGCTATTATTGGATTGTGCAGTATTGGTGACCTCCATTGGAATAAAAAGGTGAAATAAAGAGATTTTGAGGAGCTTAATAGTATCAAAAAAGACCCAGAACATTACTAATAGACACCATTGTTGATCTTATAGTTAGTATTCTACTTTCAAATTACAATACTATCAAGGAAAAAAGTTAAGTGGGAATTTGGCATACTTTTCGAAAAGAAAGTTTATAGATATTTGGAATACGTGGAAGATAAACCAAATGTGCATGAAAAGCTTATTTCTCATCCTTGTAGATGGATCTATGCTCTGGTTTTATATTATCTATTGTTATGTCTGTCATTCATTTTGAGGAGGGTTCCTCCTCTAGGAAAAAGGAATTGAATATTGTCATTGGTGGCTCCCCTTTAGAACCTAAAAGAAGGAATCTAGCACAAGGGGAAAATAGCCCATCACTAAAATCCAAAAAGAGAAGGATAAAGAAGAAGGGCATTCATCCGAATCTGATTCTTTAAATTCAAATGAAATTAATTCTATGTTAGATAAGGGTGATCCGAACAAGATTGGTAAAATATAGTATGCCTGCTCTCCGACCAGAAGACCTAGAAATGAAGATTCTTTAGTTGATTATCTACTCAAAATGGGTATTGATGTTTCTACTATTTTAAACTCATTATTGGATGATATGGTAGAAGTTGTTGAAGAAAGGATGTTGCAATAAGGATCTGAAGGACATAAGATCAAAGCTATGATTGAGAAAAGATGCATTAATTCCAAACAAAAAATGTCTAAACACATTGGTGAGACAAAAGAGTGTATTAAAGAGATAACTAACATCTACAGGTATTGTCTCCATTGACTTGTTGTTTTTGATGATTTTAGAAACAAAATTGAAGCCATTGAATCTAAATTGAATTCAATTAGAAATAATTTTGACATTTTCAATGATAAAGATGGAAAACAAAGAATGAGAGTGGGTGCTTTGCAAGTTGAGTTTTTTTTCTACTCAGAGATAGAGAGAATAATTTGTTAGAACTTTCTAGTTGGTTACATAAATTGTTTAAGTCTGGTTGGATCATCTCTCTGAGATCTTTTTTGATGTAGAGAGTTATGAACAATAGTGCCCATCTCTAGATAATCTTTCTCTGTCATCCTCATTTTATTTTTTAGTTTTACATGATAGTATGTGTGCTAGAATGATTTCTACAGTACAAGGTTGGAAGACTATTCTTCCAATTGTGAAAGAAAGGTACAAGAAAAAATTTCTCGTGAGAAGTGTACTTTTTACTTTATTTTATAAGAATGATCTTATTTTTCCCTTTGCCATTGATAACAAAAAGGGGCATAAAATAAAGAGAAAACAAAAAAAGAAATTACTCGACAAAGGGGGAGTTTTGGAGTTTTTTTTTTTTTAATGTTTTTTCATCAACGACAAAGGAAGAGATTGTTTATAATATGTGACATTATTTTTATTGATGTCAAAGACCATAATTAAAAATTTTGTGCTAAGGATGATGCACAATATCGATTTATCCTATGTGGTGTGCTATGATGAGTTGTGTTGATGTACAATATTGATATATCCTACAATATTATCTTTTTTGGAACAATAGTGGAAGATAGTTAGTGTATAATAATGAAGATTAACCTTTTGGTATTGGTTGTTTTGTTCAAAGCTTATTCTGGGTATCTTTACTATTGATATTCATACAATACATTACAAGTTTTTGATATGTCACCTTCATTTAGATTATGAACAAATGATGTTAATTACATTTATTTTGTTAATATTGAATTTAATAGAAATCAAGACTTGGTCTTGGTTGTGGAATTCCCATCAGCACTGAAATATATCTTACATACCTCAAAGTTCTTTATCTTTTAGTAATTACGTTGTGTAACAAACTTATCTTATGTATGATCTATTTATGGGTCCCATGGTAACGTGGGAAGAAGATCATAATGTTTGACCTACCCTTTGGGTAAGGTGCTAGCATGCCGAGCCTTAATGAATATCTCAAAATTGTTCTTCAACCCAACATATTTTCTAGGCTGAATTATTTTGGATATCTAATATTCTACAAGTATATATATAGAACATATTTTTGGTTACAAATAGAGAGTATGGTTGATCCAAATTGAAAATACGAGGGAAGGTGAGCATAGGGTAATGTGACAAAGAAAAATATAACCAATGGAAAGAAAATGATAAGAGGAGATATAATAAGTAGTAATACAAAGCTTAAATGCAAAGAGGTTGTGAAGAAGTTAGGTAGAAGATTCCTATCTAGATCTTCTACAAACAATTATTGTTCTCTTAACTAGAATTTAATTCACACATATGTAGATGCAACTCCATTAGTTCATGTTTTGATTGTGAGACTATTTCGTAATAAGTTATTAGCTATGATAGCTAGGAAACGAGCCTACCTATAATGAGCACCTTGGTAGTGAGCTACCCTTGTATAAATTAACTTAACCAATGTCACCTTAACTAGTGTTACATTAATGAGAATTAGAATTCTCCATGGATTTTACCATCTTGGGTCTTGCATGTAAATATCCAATGTTCATGTTTACATTTTGATTAAATTTAAGTAAATTAAAGTTGTTCAAGATCAATTAAATTTAAGAAAAATATTTCATGATGACTGATTCACCCCCTATCTCAGTTATCTAGACTGTTCAAAAAAATCATAGCCCTCAAAATGATCTATCCAACAAGATATTTTTCTTATTATAAATTTATTTTTTATACTTTATTGAACATAAATTTTTCATTGAACATCAAGTTCTTTTCTCTACAAATGTGGACAAGTTATAAATTAGTGAAAAGAAATTTCAAAAATATGTATGTATTAGGTATTGATGTCCTTGTTCCGAAAAAAAAAGAAAAAGAAGAATTAATTGCAATACATGGAAAATAAGCTATGCACAATGTCCAAACTATAATTGCTTGGACTTCAAATTTTAATTAAAAAAATATGCAACAAAATGATATCCTATATAGATATCTTGAGAACCTTTTCTCTCTCTAAATTTTCCAACTTACATTTTCAAATTCTCTATACGTCTTCCTCATGTGAATGCCAATAGGGGGCCCCTGACCGGCTCCTACTTCTAGATCTGCAACATTCACGTCACTTAGGTTTTCATCATGTCGGGTGTGGGGCCTCATTTGGTTTTCTGTGTTGCTTGTAAGTCACCAACTTTAGGTTTGGATTCCCTTTTTTGTAATGAGGTGTATGTTGTGTATGTGAACAAACAAGTTGGGAATAACACCCAAAGGAAGAAGGCCATTTTGATTGATTCTAAAAATATTGAGCTATTTTCTTGAAGGAAGGATTAGAAGTGATTGGATTGGGTGTAATAATGGAAAAACTTGTTCAAGACATGAAGCTCTCCTTGAGACATAAGTTTCTTACCTTTAGGACAACTGTGGATCAATTTCAAAGGTGGGAAAATGAGATTTGGAAACTAAAATGAAGTGTGACTATTATTCCTATGGTTAATAGTATATTTTTATTCAATTTTGTTAAAAATGAATATTTGATGAATGTCTTAATGGGGGCCCTTTGGATTTTGATAATTTTTAAAAAAAATTCCTCTCCCCTTACAAGTAAACCTAGGGTTGACCTCTCTGCTTAGCCGGGGGTTTTCGCTCCTACCTGCATTCATCTCTTAGGTCATCCTTTGGAATCTTGGGATTATAATATCTTCAGATGTATTGAAAAATCCCATGTACCCTTCTATCCATTGATAAAATCACTGTGCAAATATCAAAGCTAGCCTTTTCTAGGATATGTGTCAATCTGGATATTAACACTGTTCTTCCCACTATGATCACTGTTAATGTAACTAAATATTCCTGATTACACTTTACTTAATCTTACTTAGGATAATGCATTGCATAGTAGTTTACATATGAGATGCCTAGGATTTTGCATCATATTTTATCACATGTTGTAGCAGAAATTCCAATTTAGGCAGTGATAGTTCTTATCTCCTTCCACTTTATGTGTGAGATCCACCTTTAGTGCATGTATCACATTATCATCTTCTACATGTAGCACATACTTCATTGCATAATGGAGGATTATTCACCTTTAATGGCATGTGATTCCACCTTGTGTAGATGATATATTATCTTATCCTTATCATTGTCTCTTATTTCCTTGCCTATATAAGTAGGCCTATTACGTATTGTAATATCTAAATTTGGCTCATAAAGGATTTCTTAAGTAAGATTTGCATAATGAGAAAAGAAAGAGACCCTAAGGCCAATTTTAGTTTCTTACACTTAATTATTATGATAAAAAGAATGGAAAGGAGCATATAAAGAATAGTGGGATAAGATACCTACCTCATAATATAGTAGATCTGGAAAAACTCATTTTCTAAAGTTTGTAGACTATTTCAGAAAGAACTGACAGATGATCCCAAACCAGAACACTGAGATGAACAAACCCAGAAATATTTTCTTGATCTGATGTCGTCTTGTGAAAAAGGTCAAACTTGACCCATAAATGTCAGCCCTAACCCAATAGTGTCAACCCTGACCTGCACAGGTCTGACAGAGAATCTGTTCACGCCATCTGAATGAAAGCTGAAAAGGGTACCCAGATCTGGTCTTAGATCTGTTATTCTACACCTGTAAATATTTGAAAAGAGGGGTTTTGGGGTGGCTACATAGGGTTTTTCGTAATTCAAACCCCCATTTTGGTGATCTCCACCTCCACGAATAGCCAAATATAGAATGTATGGTGTGTGTGTATTTCTCTTTTGAAAAGAGTCTTTAAACATTCAATATCAAGATCTAATCTTCTAGATTAACAATCCTAACATAACATGGAAATGAGAAAGCAATGCATAGATTTGAATATGACAAAGAAAGGATACCATGCCCCCAAGGCTAAAGTATTCCTATCAACTCACAATCCATAATTTCTACCCCATGATAATGTCCTTTGAATGCTTGAATGTTGAGAATAGTAGATCTAAAGAGAGAGTATGGTGTGTGTGTGTGTGTTGCTCTTTTGAAAAGAGTCTTTAAACATGCAATATCAAGATCTAATTTTCTAGATTAACAATCCTAACATAACATGGAAATGAGAAAGAAATGCATAGATTTGAATATGAAAAAGAAAGCATGCCAAGCCCCCAAGGCTAAAGTATTCCTATCAACTCACAATCTATAATTGCTACCCCATGATAATGTCCTTTGAATTCCTGAATGTTGAGAATAGTAGATCTAAAGAGAGAGTCTTCTTGCTTCAATGAAGATCCACCATAGCTTGTCCCAAAATGCTTGATTGGAGATAATGATATGTCCTCCTAGCTTGTCCTTCTATATCATCCTCTTGCTTTTTTGCATCATCATTTCATCATGTCATCTCCCAATTTCGTCTCATGATCAAATGAAGGCAAAAGAGAGTGTTTATATAGAGATCTCAATAGAGGTCTCCTAGGGAAATGCAAGGGACCCAAATTATAATTTCACCTCGAAGCATGGTCCAATAAAAATCACCAACTAAGGAGGGAACATAATAATTCAAATTATCAGACAAAACACTTCTGCATCTGAACTCGGGGACCTATTTTAAGTTCTGGACCCCGATAAGCTCCAGATTTGAAAGCGGGGACCAACACCCGATAGAGGTCTATGTTGACCTCGCCCTTGACCTAGCTCAAGTTTGATCTCAACCCTGACCTAGGTCAGGGTCAACCTTAACCCTGACCTAGGTCAGGGTCGACCTCGACCTTGACCTGAGGTTTCAGCAGGTCACCAGAAAGTTGCTAAGAGGTTCCCAGGTCAGCCGAGGACC
>MU226654.1:252467-267635 GCA_018584345.1 Thuja plicata | reverse complement strand
ACCCTGACCTAGGTCAGGGTCAACCTTAACCCTGACCTAGGTCAGGGTCGACCTCGACCTTGACCTGAGGTTTCAGCAGGTCACCAGAAAGTTGCTAAGAGGTTCCCAGGTCAGCCGAGGACCTAGGAGGGTGGGGGAATGTGCCAAAATGTTAAGAAGGCCTAGAGGCCTAGAGAGGGAGTAGGATGAGGCCTAGGAGGACCAATACATAGGTCCTACCTAGAGAAAAGATCCATGGAGAGGGAAATATAGGAGGATCCACAAGATCCTAACCCTAATTTCACCTACATATGTATAATCAAGCACATATGCAAACATACAAAATGAGGGTACTAAACCTATCAAAATGGAATTAATTCCATTTTAAGAAGATAGATTTATCCCCCACTTTAGCTTAGATATGATACTACGTGAATATACAAGCTAATGTAAGAAAACATCATAAAGTATAAAAAGGATATAGCCAAGTCCTCAATGCAAAGATCCTGCAAGAAACCATTAGTATCTATAATCTGCAACACATGAGGTTAATGAAAATCCAAAGAGAAGCTAAGTCTTACTATGATGATCTTGATAAGTATATAGATCCCCTTATGCCCCCCTGATTCAATTTACTAATTCATGGAAGGTGAAATAGGGTGATAAGGTGATTTCTATACATTGAATATGTAATTTGTTGAAAAAGTCCTTTCCTAAACTATTTAGAAGGGTCCTAAACCTTCCTAAACTAATTTAAGAGGTTAGGTATCTAAATCGCGATTCCAACGCCTCTAACAACACTAAAAATGGAGCTACCAAACTCAAGTTATGATGAAAAGAATAGATGTCTATCTAAATGCATATAAAGGGAAAATTTGAATTTAACCTAAATAACTTCAAATGAAACCCTAGTAAAACCCTAATTTACTGACTATAAATAAGAGGAAGAGACACTTACCACCTCATTCTTACCATTTTCAGAGTTTGGGAAAGGAGATAGGATGCCGAAGAGAGAGGAATTTTGAGCGAGCCGCATGGAGGTTCTAAGGGAGCGCCTGGTTAGCAGAAAGCCACTGCCCGAGGTAAGTTCCTGTTTCTACTGCCTGTGATAAAAAATATCATGTTTTTATAGGGAAGGTCAACCCTGACCCAATAAGGTTGACCCTGACCTAGTAAGGTCGACCCTAACCCATTAAGGTTGACCCTGACTGGGAAGGTTCTATCCTTTTTTGGGGGTAGGTCAACCCTGACCCACTAAGGTTGACCTTGACCCAATAAGGTCGACCCTGACCAATAAAGGTCAACCTTGACCCAAAAAGGTTGCCTTGACCAAGTCAGGTGGGTACTGAAGATGTTTGATGTAGAAGTACTAATATGATTCATGTTTGTGCTTGCAGGATCCAATCCATCTTTGAGAGCATCCCTTTGGAGGGTTACTACTATCTGTCAGAGGGAGTGTCTCTGAGCTACAACAGGAGGAGATATAGTTATTGAGAGATGTGGGATTGTACTAGGTAGCAGTCCTACCATAGCTAAGGTTCCATTGGTCCATGATATTAGCCATGATAGAGAGATGGGATGAGGATACATGTTCCTTCCATCTTCCATCAGGAGAGATCACGGTTATGCTGGAGGATGTGTACAGGATCCTACGACTTCCAGTCTGAGGTGAGCCTGTCAGACCAAGAGTACCATGGGGTCCACCTAAGATTTTTGCAAATATGGAGTATTGTTTGGGACCAGTACCACAGATGAGGACTCGATTAGATCATATCTCTCTAGCAGCCATTCTAGCAGGTTTGACATTTCTGGTACAGAGAGTGATGCTATGTATACTTGCTTTGGTTGTAGTGCCCAACATAAAGGGTATAGTATTTTTAGCACCATTTACCCATCTCGTACACAGGATGGAGAGTGATAGGGTCACTATCTCAGGGGGTCACAACATGTTGGCTCATATTTATCACGAGCTGAGTCAGTTAGTGAGATACCAGCGGGAGAGTCTTACGGTGTGCACCTTGCTATAGGTTTGGATGTTTGAGAATTACACATGTACATGACCATAGGGTACTCCTATGATGATAGATGTGAGCACACCAAGAGCCTTTGCATATCCACTAGCAGATGTCTGGTAGCACAGATATATCCTCTTTTGGAGGGTATGCTTTGACCGTATACTAGGTATAGATGTGATATGGAGACCTTATTGTCAGATGATAGAGTGGCCAGATACCCAACATCAGTTGAGACACTCACAATAGCATAAGCTGCTAGAAGGTCCTACCAATCATGTCATGATGTTGTACTACTATGATAGGGTGATGAGATAGTTTGGTTTGATACAGGGGGTCCCTCAGACAGTACCTCGGTATGCATATCTGACGAGATACTATCAGAGACCCGACACCATATGTTGACCGACAGTAGCTGATATTATGGATAGTGAGACAGATGAGATCAAGGATATAGACGTAGCCCCTAAGATATCCTATGCAAGTGTTAGCAGAAAGTATATCAGATACTGGAGTTTACAGGGGACCCATCCTATCTTCCCCGATGACTACCCCATAGGTGATCCAGGTCCTTTAGAGAGGAACCATCAAGGCGATGACATACTAGTAGGAGAGGAGGAGGATCAAAGAGATGAGGAGGAGCCTCCCTTTGGGGGAGATCCAATGGAGGAGGAGAGAGCAGAGGAAAGAGTAGTGGAGATGCCCCCCGGGCCGCAGTACAGAGACCGATGATCAAGCAGTCTATGTTGCTCCCTTGAGATCACAACGACCTCCTCAAGCACACACAGAGACACCACCATTGAGGCCTAGATAGAGTGAGCGAGGAGAGAGTAGTCACTCCATGCCCCCACCATCTAGATCCTTTAGTGATACCTAGGCAAGAGATCTAGGTATGATACAACTTTAGAATGTTTTGAATAAAGATTTTGTTTAGAAGAAGAAATTAAATAAGTTTTACATTTGAATTTTGTAGGGAGCATAGCGGAGTGGAGGAGTTTTGTATCTAAGGTTCTAAAGGATACATGTATATCCTACCAACTACCAGCTAGCAAGAGAGAGTCCCTTATAGGACAAAGGGATCCTGGAAGACATGTAGATATCTTCCTATGTGTACAGCGAGAGTTGAGGTTATGCAAGGAGAGAGAAGAGAAACTGATGGCTGACATACAAAGAGCCCAAAAGAGGATCCAAGAGATGAGCATATCAAGGAGTCACACATGGACTACCATTCTGAGATCTTCAGCCTCACACCACAGAGCTGAGAGAGCTGGGAGCCACCGACCTTTAGAGCATCAGGATAGAGATTGATAGATATGGCACTTGTGCCACATATGTACCAAACTCAGAAAAGTTTATTTATGAAGAAAAATTTGTTTTTGGAACAATTAGTTCTATGGTTGATTACTTTTTACTTTCATCAATGCACAAAACTTAAAAAGAAAGAGGAAAGGAAAATATGTATGAATGCATTCTAAGTTACATAACTTATAAAATAATTATTCTATAAGGAACACATACATGCATAAAAAAAGAAATGACAAATTAGGGATAATAATGTTTGAGATGCATGATATTAATAGATTCCTTAAGAGGAACACCATTCATATCAAGAATTTTATAAGCACCTGAAGTAAAATCCTTAATTACCACAAAGGTTCCAAGCCAATTTGGACTAAATTTTCCTTTTTCACCAGGTAAAGCATTCACATTTCTTTGGTTCTCATATAAGACTAAATCACCTACCAAGAATGACCATTCAATCACTTTGTGATTATATTGTTGTTGGAGTGATTTATGATAGGCCTTAATGTGTTCCAAAGCATTTATTCGTTGTTCATCTAACATTTCTAATTCTTATAATCGTTGTTCCCAGAAAGTATCTTTGTCAATGATCCCATGAAATGAAACACGCAAGGATGGTATTTCTAATTCCAAAGGCATGATAGCGTCAGTCCCATAAACAAGATTATAAGGTGAAGTGCCAGTGGCTGTGTGAACACTAGTCCTATAAGCCCACAAGGTATAAGTAAGTTGTGTATGCCAATCTTTCGCATGTTTGTTGACTATTTTCTTTAATATTTGTTCAATAACCTTATTCGATACTTCAGCTTGACCATTAGATTGAGGGTAGTACGGAGTAGAAAATCTATGTTGTATACGATATTTCTCCATGAATTTTGTGACTTCTTTGTTCTTAAAATATGTACCATTATCTGAAACTATCATTGAAGGAATACCAAATCGTGCTATAATATGTTTAAGGATGAAATCACATATAACATTTGCAGTAGTTGAACAAAGAGGAATAGCTTCTACCCATTTTGTAAAGTAATCCGTAGCTATGAGAATATACGTATGTCCTTGAGAAGAAGCCGGTGAAATTTTTCCAATAAGGTCAAAACCCTAAATGCTAAAAGGCCACGGAGCAACTTGATTACGAAGCTCACAATTTGGAGCATGAATTAAATTACCATGTTGTTGAAACTAAGGACACTTTTTGACAAATGTAAAGGAATCTTGCTCCATTGTTTGCCAGTAGTATCCCATTCTAAGGAGTTTATTAACTAAAGATTTCCCACCAAAATGTCCCCCACAAGAACCAGAGTGACCTTCTGCTAAAGTTACATGTACTTCAGTTTTGTTAAGACATCTTAATAGTAAACCATTGTAAGAAGATTTGTAATGCGTTTCCCCTAAAAGATATAGCAGGCTGCAAGCTTTCTAATACGATTACGTGTGTTCCTTGTTGCAGATTCTGGAAAAGTATTATCTTTCAGAAAATGAAAGATATGCGAATACCATTCATCTAAATGCAAACTACAATAATGAATAGTAACCTTATCAGAAATTATAGGGAATTTAAGAGTGTGTATAGTGAATTGAAAGTCTTCATTGTTATTCTCAAGGCAAACCAAAGAAGCCGCACTTGCCATGGCGTCTGCATGTCGATTATCTTTCCTAGGTAATGTTTGAATTGTGTAAGAAGAGAATTGTGAAAGAATATCCAGAGCCAAATCTTGATATTGTGCCATATTATCATTCTTAGTTTGATAACCTCCTTTGATTTGTTCCACAATCAATTGTGAATCCCCGTAAATTTCTAAGTTTTTAATATGCAGGGATGAAGCTACTCGTAAACCAGCTATAAGAGCTTCATACTCTGCAATGTTATTAGTACAAGGAAAAGTTAATTTATATGGCATAGGGATTGGTTTGTTTGTAGGAGGGATCAAGATAATGCCCACCCTAGAACCTTTCTTGCACCTAGAACCATCAAAATATAATTCCCAAATATCATCTTGTTTGATTGCAAATATATGCTCATCAAGGAATTCTACTGAGGTAACAGTTGTATTAGAATGAGGACAAGGAGCTTCAGCTAAATAATTGGTTAAAGCTTGTCCTTTAATTGACTTTTGAAGGATGAAATTGAGATCAAATTCTGTGAGCAACATCACCCACTTTACTAATCGACCGGAGAGATCAAATTTCAAGAAAAGGTGTTTTAAAGGATCAAATTTAACAATCACATTGACTTCAACATTGAGCAAGTAATCCCAGAGTTTTTGAAAAGCATAAACTGAAGCCAAGCATTGTCATTCTATTTGATTATATCATGTTTCATAATCCAACAAGGTCTGACTAATATAGTATACCGATCTTTCCTTTCTGTCACTATCATGTTGAGCCAACAATGCACTCATAGCATTGGAAGTGGAAAAAGTATATAGATAAAAGGGTGTATTGAATTGAGTTGGTTGTAAGATAGGAGGATTAGCAATATATTCATTAAATTTCTCAAAAGACTTATTGTATTCCTAGTTCCAAGAAAAACTAGTATCTTTTATGAGTAAAGAAGTAAAAGGAACAGTCCTATTGGCTAGGTTAGAAACAAAGCGACGAATAGATGGTATTTTACCTTGTAAACTGCTCAATTGAGAAATATTCTTAGGAGGAGGCATGTTAACAATAGCATCAATCTTCTCAGTATCAACTTCTATGCCTCACTTAGAGATAATAAATCCTAATAATTTTCCAGAATCAACTCCAAAAGAACATTTCTTAGGATGTAACCTCATGTTGTAATTCCTAATTCTTTCAAATATCTGTCTTAAAATGAACACATGATCTTCTCTTTGTATAGACTTTGCCAAGATATCATCCACATAATCTTCCAAAATCTTATGAATGTAATCATGAAAAATCAAAGTCATGGCGCGTTGATAAGTAGCTCCTTCATTTCTTAATCCAAAAGGCATCATGACCCAACAGAATGTCCCCTAAGGTGTAATAAATGCGGTCTTAAGTTGATCGTCAATAGGAATAAAGATTTGATTATAACCTGAAAATCCATCCATAAAAGACAATAAGGCATGACATGTTGTTGAATCCACAATCATGCCAATATTAGGTAGCGGGAAGTCATCTTTTAAGGATACTTTATTTAAGTCTCAGAAATCAGTGCACATTCTTATTTTATTTCCTCACTTAGAAATAGCCACAATATTGGAAATCCATTCAGAATAATTAATAGACCGGATGAACCTGACACCTAGTAATTTTTCAATTTCAGCTTTTACTAGTAAAGCGATGTTGGGATTCATCTTGCGAATCTTTTGTTTCACAGGTTTAGCATTGGGTTTAAGGAAAATATTATGAGTGACAATATTGGGGTCTATACCTAGCATATTTGGATATGTCCAGGAAAAGATATCTTTATATTTGAGCAAGAGAGAAACCAATTGATCATGTTCATCTTGACTCAAACACTTCCCAATTTTGATTGTTCTTTCAACATCATTCTTGTCCACTTGAATGTCAATGGTATTAGTTATTAATTAATTACTTTGTATGGGAGAATCTATTGGCAGAGGGAAAATATTTGATTCATCATGTTCTTCGAAATAGGCTTCACTATTCAGGCAATACAACTTCCTCCTTTTATGATGAAATGTAGGTAGATCTTGATAAGCTCCTAAAAAATTAGCGAGGGCTTCATCCTCAGGAAAGATGTCCAACATAGGCTTTTGATCCATGTCAAGGAGAAGTGGATTAACCAATTTCAAATGTCCACCACAAATATGATTAACATTAAGAGGAAAGGTCGATGGTTGCTTATAAGGATTGAATCCTAACCCATAAGTATAATCACAACCTTCATTATCCAGGGGTACTTGTATACCTTGTTCATACTTACCACAACCTTTCCCATTAAATCCTAATTTCTTGAGTAAATGATAAATAGAACCATACCTGTCCGCCATACTGGATTGAGTTAAAGGAGCGGCATATGTCACAATGTCATAGCAATCTGGTTTTATTGTCTCGATTGTTTCATCACGAGAAGCAGCAACAAAGTTACTTTTTAACTCCTCAGAAAGTGGAGAAGGAATAAAAAATTGTTTTTCAAACTCAGTTTGTTCTTTCATATATTCCAAATCTGATACTTTATATTCTCCTAGAACAGTAGGATTAAAATCCAATGTTCCCCAATCATCTTCCGTCAGGGAAGAAGATGGAATCTCATCTTGTTTAACCTTAGGTGGTTGTTCAGGTTTTTAAACTGGTTGTATAGGCTTGGGAACCTTAGCATATTCTTCATTCAGGAAAGGATTTGGTGCATCATCCACATGTAGTGTGTACATTAGATTTTTATAAATGAACCTAACCTTGCGATGAAGAGTAGAAGGAACCGCATGCATAGTATGTAACTAGGGTCTTCCTAATAGAAGGTTATAATTGAGTGGTCCAGGCATAACGTGGATAGGAGTGTAAAGAAGCACAGGACCAACTTTAATGGGTAGCATAATAATACCCAGAGTTTTCTTTGCAATATTATCAAATCCACGAATAGGAATATTATCTGGTTGAATAGTTGTAAGATCACCATTAATTGCCCTAAGCATATCCATGCTACAAACATCAAGCCCAGATCCATTATCAATCAATGTTCTATGAATGATACTCTGATTAATAGAGACAACAACCATAAGAGCATCATATTGATTCTACACCTCAACAGTAGGTAAATCATCATCAGAAAACACAATAGGAGGTAGAAAAGGCATAGTATGCATGCACTCCAAAAATGAATTAGTGTTCTCTTGATTAGGAGGCGTAGCAAGGAGAGTAGATAAAGCTTTTTGCAACGCCTCATGATATGTGGGAGAAGTTTGAAGTAATTCCCATAAAGATATCTTAGCCGGAGTAGCACGTAACTGTTCCACTAAGAAATATTCCTTAAAGGAAGAATGTAACCTAGGTGCTTGAGGAAGCATGGGTTGAGAAGGAGGTAAAGTTGTCGGGACAGTAGGTTGAGGATTATTTCATGTGTGATAAGCATGCGAAATAGAATCTGTGTTATCAAAGAAATCCAAGGGATCTCTGGGTTTACCCTTAATAGTTATTCAAGGACATCCTTTTACCGTCATCAAAGGTTTAGGAAATATCATTTTAGGTGTCTTGATGTTGCAAATAGAGGAATATGAAGGTAACCATGCATACACTCTATGGTAAAGGTTAATTGAAGGGGTTGTGGAGGAGGATGAAATAGAAATAGGATCCATGGGGATCTCATTCGAACCATTTGCATTCCCCCTTCCATGTACCTCATTAAGGGATCTATCATTTTGTACAAAAAAATCCTCATCAAAGTATACAAAAATAAAATCATACATATTGAACACAAGGAAACACTACAAGCATGAAAAATGTAAATGCTTTGTATTTTTAAAATAATTTTGTGATTTTTATTATATTATTATTATTATTATTATTATTATTATTTTAGAAATATAAATGCAAGAAAAAGAAATCTATTTCTATATTCATGCAAGATTTAATATGAAATGTAAATCTAACACCAAGGAAAAGAAAGAGTTGTCTATCGCGGGTTCACCAAAATGTAATATCTAAATTTGGCTCATAAAGGATTTCTTAAGTAAGATTTGCATAATGAGATAAGAAAGAGATCCTAAGGCTAATTTTAGTTTCTTACACTTAATTATTATGATGAAAAGGATGGAAAGGAGCATGTAAAGAATAGTGGGATAATATACCCACCTCATAATATAGCAGATCTAGAAAAAATCATTTTATAAAGTCTGTAGACTATTCCTAAAAGAATTGATAGATGATCCCGAACCAAAGCGCTGAGATGAACAAAACCCAGAAATATTTTCCTGATCTAATGTTGTCTTGTGAAAAAGGTTGACCTTGACCCACAAATGTCAACCTTGACCCAATAATATTGACCCTGACCTGCACAGGTCTGACAGAGAATCTGTTCGCGCCGTCTGAAAGAAAGCCGAAAAGGGTACCCAGATCTGGTCTTAGGTTTGTTGTTCTGCACCTGCAAATATCTGAAAAGAGGGGTTTTAGGGTGGCTATATAGGGTTTCTCCTTAGTCAAACCCCCCTTTTGGTGATCTCCACCTCCATGAATAGCCAAATATAGAATGTATGGTGTGTGTGTGTGTATTGCTCTTTTGAAAAGAGTCTTTAAACATGCAATATCAAGATCTAATTTTCTAGATTAACAATCCTAACATAACATGGAAATGAGAAAGAAATGCATAGATTTGAATATGAAAAAGAAAGCATGCCAAGCCCCCAAGGCTAAAGTATTCCTATCAAATCACAATCTGTAATTGCTACCCCATGATAATGTCCTTTGAATTCCTGAATGTTGAGAATAGTAGATCTAAAGAGAGAGTCTTCTTGCTTCAATGAAGATTCACCATAGCTTGTCCCCAAAATGCTTGATTGGAGATAATGATATGTCCTCCTAGCTTGTCCTTCTATATCATCCTCTTGCTTGTTTGCATCATCATTTGATCATGTCATCTCCCGATTTTGTCTCATGATCAAATGAAGGCAAAAGAGAGTGTTTATGTAGAGATCTCAATATAGGTCTCCTAGGGCAATGAAAGCACCCAAATTTTAATTTCACCTCGAATCATGGTCCAATCACAATCACCAACTAAGGAGGGAACATAATAATTCAAATTATCAGAGAAAACACTTCCGCATCCGAACCCGGGGACCTATTTTAAGTTCCAGACCCCGATAAGGTCCATATTTGAAAGTGGGGACCAACACCCAACAGAGGTCTATGTCGACCTTTCCCTTGACCTAGGTAAAGGTTAACCTCAACCCTGACCTAGGTTAGGGTCGACCTTGACCCTGACTTGAGGTTTCAGGCAGGTCACCAGAAAGTTGCTGAGAGGTTCCCAGGTCAGCCGGGGACCTAGGTGGGTGGGGGAATGTGCCAAAATATTAAGAAGGCCTAGAGAGGGAGTAGGATGAGGCCCAGGAGGACCAATACATATGTCCTACCTAAAGAAAAGAGCCATGGAGAGGGAAATCTAGGAGGATCTACAAGATCCTAACCCTAATTTCACCTACACATGTATAATCAAGAACAGATGCAAATTTAATATGCAAACATTCTAAATGAGGGTGCTAAACCTATCAAAATGGAAGTGCTTCCATTTTAAGATGATACATGTATATTTTAAGCATACCCATTATCAACAATATCATTCTTGCATCTTAATGCAATTGTCTTGTCATTCTCTTGTGGAAGTTATCTTTGTCTTTCATTTGATTCCAAGGGTCTTGTAGAGTCACCTAAAAATATAACATGGTATCAGAGCTACCAAGGTGTGAAAAAAATATTATTTATAATATCAATCTTGACTTGATTCAATTGTGGGTGCAAAATTTGCCAATTTGGGCATCACCATTTCATAGTCTATTTTGAGAAAATTTGGGGTTTTGTATTTTGCAATTTTCTATTGCAGGTCAATATCAGAGCTTTCTAGTGAGATTAATAGGATGACATCATATTAAGGAGGTCCAAAAACCCCTAAATCAAATTTTGTTTCATCCAATAGGACATTGGAGGCCAAATCTAGAGCCATTTGAACTTTGAAGGTGCGTCGACAATGATTCAATTTTTTTTACAGACGCGAGTTTCAAACAACGATATCTCAGTCATCTAGACTCCTTTTTTGGAGAATTTCTTTTTGTTTTGGGGTATAATTTTGTGCTTTACTTATTTGTAGTCGTGGTTTCAAATCTCTATTCCTGGTTTATTCTAAAAATTGAAAATCTCATTGTTTTCAACTTCTCAGGCCTCATTCGGGCTCATATGAACTCCTTTTTAGGTGCAGTTTTTTTGAAAGTGCATAATTTTTATTTTATTTTACAGTATTTAATGCATAAAAATGTAACTAAAAGAGTAAACTTAATAAACTACACTGATTCTAACATAATCTATGCATACCTCAAAAAATGGAAACTAAACATGCATATATGATGAATAAAAATGAGGAAAAATAAGACTAAACTATATTAACACATGCAAACCTCAAAGGAAGATGGAGAGAGCATGAATGATTGTTGTTGTTGAGGGTATGTGGCTTCTCACAATCCTACAACATAATAATGTGATGAAAGTGGTTGTTGAAGAACGAGAAAAGCTCTCAATTTATAGACTTTTGAGGAAAATAGACAGTTGAGATTCAAAGTTGGATGAAGGGCTAAGATTCTTCTAGATGAGTGATGTGGCCATGAGGTGGATGCCAAGTAGATTAGGGTTTTTAAAATTCAAAGGGGGAAATATTTTCATACATGTGTGAACAAATTTTGAAATTGATGGGTCAATGACAAGGTGTAAGAGGGTGAGAAGACCAAAGTTGCTCACACATGTGTGAGCAACTTGAGCAAGTGATTGCTTAAGATTGAGTTCACATGTGAAGGGAGAAAAAGATGTAAGGGTGTGACGATTCATAGAAGAGAGTTTAAGATCACATATAACTTAGATTGTGTAAGAGTCACATGTGACTTGGGTTTGCTAATCCTTTGATTAGGATTGTGCAAATGATTAGGGGGTGATTAGGTGGGAGATTAGAATTAATTAATGGAAAGTAGGGTTGGTTTGCTTAGAAGGATGAGTTAGGTTAGGCAAGTGAAGTATGGTTAGGGTTAAAGTTAGGAGCCATTTGCTCAAAAAGAATTAAATGTAATATTTAATTCCAAGTGGGAGAAAAGGGGATAAGCTTGGTTAGTTTAATTAATTTAGGAATTAATTCAACTTTAACGAAATGCGATAGCTAAGACTAAATAAATGTAAATTTATTTAATCAAGGATAGGGATAAAGAGAATTCTTAATTAAATAAATATAAATTTATTTAATTAAAGGTAGGATAGGTATTATTAAATAAATAATAAATATCTATTTAATTTGGCTAGGATAAGGGTAATGGACAAATTTTGGTATCTACATTTTGCCCCTCTTTGATGTATCATCGTTAAATGATGTTGGATCATAGAAGATTAAAACATAGTGGATAAAAGGGATAAGACTAGTAGCATGATGCCCCAGTCACTAGAGGATGAGGAAGGATGACAAGAAAGGAGTGGTATGCCCACTCAAGAGGATAGATGGGTTTGGATAACACAAGTGTTCTCTCAAAATGTATAGGAATGATAGAAGGAAAGGGGAAAGGATAGGGATGATGAAGGAAGAATTAACAAAAGTCACATGTGCTGCAATGGTGTGAGAAACCTAAGTTTGATATTGCACTTGACACTATGAAGTAAGGTATGAAGAACCAAGATGATAATGTGTCAAGTACGTGATAAAAAAGGTCAAATACAACCGTATGACTTATAACACCATGATATGGAAGAACATGATGCCTTGGGACAATAGGATGAAAATACCATAATAAATGCAAAAAATACTAACACACACAAGCCACAAGAAAGCATGTACATAAACCAAAAGAAAACCATATTTTTTTCCCCTAGTCAAGCTGAAAACCGATTGATTGATTGATTTATTGATGATGTTTGATTGAGGATGGAAAAGTTAACTATAAAAACAATGCACATCCAAATGATTGGGAAAGATACATCATATGATGATCATTTGAAAAAGTGGGCAATAGAATGTCAACTGATTTGGATCAATATGATGATTTGATTAACGATTTGTGTGCTAGATTGCAAGATTGGATTGATTGAATTAGTATTGATTGCACTTGATTGGACTATTTTGGGATTTTTGGAGGAATAGATTTGAAGAAGGATAAATAATTAGATAAGAGGGGAGGAAGATAAGAGGAATTTGATAGAATGGAAGTGGAAGATAAGATGATTGGAGGGTAAGATGGATTGAATGGAAGGAAGAATAAAGACATTAGATAGACTGGATAGAGTGAATTAGATAGAATATAATTGAAAGATAAGATTATTGGAATAGGATGGAAGGAAGATGAAATATATTAGGAGATAGATAGAGATAGAATGGAAGAGGAATTAATTGGATTAGAACAGGAATTATTTGGATAGAACTGAATTGGAAGAAGATAAATGAATTGTAATATAAGGTAAATAGAATGGAAGAGGAATGGATTGGATTAGAAGATAGATAGAATAGAAGAGGAATGAATTGGAGAATATGATAGAATGGAAGATGAATGGATTGGAGAATATGATAGAATGGAAGAGGAATGGATTGGAGAATATGATAGATAGAATGGGAAGATAAGAGGTGCGAATAGGAGTGGGAAGGGATTATATTAGAAGATAAATGAATTGGAATATGGATAAGGAAGATAAGAGGAATTGGAGAATATGAGAGAATTGGAAGATAAGACAGATTGGATTAAACAATAAATGGATTGGATAGAATTGAATTGAAAGATAAGAAATTTGAATAGGATGGAAGGAAGATGAAATAGATTGAATTGGATAAGAAGGGAGATAAGAGGAATTATATAGAATGGATGAGGAAGATAAGATGATTGGATTATAAGAAAAATAGAGTGGATAGAAGGCGATTGGATTAGAAGATAAGTAGATGGTATATAATGGAATATGAATGGATTAGATTTAGAAGATAAGTAGATTGGATAGAAGGGAATATGAATGGATTAGAATTGGAAGATAAGTGGATTGGATAGAATTGAATTAGGAGATGGATGAAAGAAGATAAAGATAATTGGACAATGTGAGAGAATATGAGGATAAGATAGGCTGGATTAGAAGATAAATTAATTGGATAGAAGGGAATATGAATGGATTGAATAGGAAATTGATAAAATGGTATTGGGACCAATGAAAAGGGAGAACCAAGGAATGGTAGAGATGGAGAGATGGATTGGATGGGAGATAAATGAAGGGAATGGATGTATAGGTAATATTGAAAGGATTAATAGGAAATGATGGGTTGAAGGATTGATATTCAAGAACTATGTGGTAAAGGAGTGAAATGCCCCACACTAGTAGGAGGAAAATGAAGGATCTGAAGATGGGGGATAAAGGATGGATAAAGTGGAAGGATTCTATGTAAGGGGTGTGAGTGAATGAATAAAGAATGAAGAATGTGTGGATTAGGATCCAAGGACTACATTTTAAAGGATGGTCCCAAATGAGAGGTGAGAGGATGAAGGATGGAGAGATGGTGGATAAAATGAGTCAGATGGATGGATATTATGTAGAGGGTATGCATGGAGGGGAGGAAGGCTTGTAATGTCCAAAGCATGCATGGATGTTTTATTGCATCTAGTTATTAAGCAAGAGAAAAGGTATTAAAGTGGAAGGGATTTGGAGAAAGGATATGACATAGAGGGTATGAATAGGATAAATGATAATGAAATGGAGGATATTGATGGAATAGGAAATACGGAATGGAGGAAATGCATAGGATAATCAAGATCAAAAGACTTGGGAAAGAAAAATGGAATTATATAGGATCATGGATAAAAGATGGAGGAAATAAATAGGATAAGGAATATGAGATGGAAGACATGGATAAGATGAAAATATCAAATATAGGCAAAGTGGATGGAGTTATGTGGGATAATGGATATGGGATGAATATGGAATAAGGAACATGGAGGATGTGGATGGAGGGAAAGTCAAGATCAAATAGAGGAAAAGGATGATGAACTTAGATAGGATGGTGAGTGGTGGATAGGGGATGTGGAAGGTATGTATGGTAGCATATGCATGGATGGAACTTGAACCCAAGTGTAGAGTGAAAGGGGAGGATGATAAGGGAATCAATGTATAAATAGATTTACAAGACAATGGATATGTGATAGGGAGATGGAGGAAGGACTCAAGCATCTAGTTCCAAGGATGATATCCCTTGATATATATA
>MU226654.1:195621-244280 GCA_018584345.1 Thuja plicata | reverse complement strand
TATATATATATATATATGTATATATATATATATATTGGTAGGATTGTGGAAGAGGGATAAAATGGATTGGGGAGCTGGGGAGGGATAAGGTTTTATGTATATGATGGGATTAATGGGATGGAAGGATGGGGGGATTTGCGGATAATGGATGCGAGGTTGAAAGACTTGTGAATAAATGGATGGAGGAATTGGAAAGATCATCATTGGCACACATCTTGAAGAGTGGTGAAGTAGTGGAGTAGGATATTTTGAAGGAGATGGAGGAGAAAATGTGGAATTTGAGATATAAGGACCCAAAATAGAGGAAAGAGGCGATGAATTTAGGATAGTCGATTTTGGTGCATAAGAGACCAAATGGATTTGGAAGATGGAGGATTGAATGATTTATAAATGGAAGAAGCTTTTGGATAAGCAAGGTTGGATGCCAACTTTGATTGTTCTTAGAGATTCATTTCTTAATTGAGTAGCTTGGAAATACACAAGATTTTTGAATTTTTCTTTTCTTTTGGGCCTTTGTGGCCTTTTGATTTTTCTTTCTTTTGGGTCATATTTTTATTTTCTTGAACATGTCTTTTAAATGGGACATGTTGATCCTTGGATTTTTGTGGATTTTTGGCTTTTATGCATTTAGCTTTGGCAGCCAAATTTATTCGAATAGCAATGATATGGTTGCATGAGGATGGATGGTATGGAGAGTTTATGGATGGAATTATGGAGGGTGAATGCTGGAAGGAATACAAGGATGTGTGCCTTTGTTGATCTTTATTAGGGATTTGTGGTTATGGATTCATGGACTTGGATATGGTGGATGAAGGCATGTAAGGACCTAAAATGGATGGAAGGTATGAAGGAGTTTGATTTGGGATATAAGGAGCCAAAATGGATGTGGATGATGAAGGAATGAAGTTTTTAACATATGGGCCCAAAATGGATGTGGATGAGGAAGGGATGGATTTTTGGACATAAGGGCCTAAAATGGGTGTGGAGGATGAGTGATGGGAACATTTGAGTTTATAATGAGGGATTTTGGATTTGGAAGGGGTGGAGGGTTTTCCAACATCTTGAGACATTATTTTTCCAATGGGATACTTTTTATTTTGAACACAAGATGTGAGTCCATGTGAATGAGGAGGAGAGGTGGATTGAATAGGTGTCATGGGATTTTGTGGAGGATTAGGATCATGTGGAGTAGTAGGCTCATGAGGGGGATTAGAAGGGATAATAGTATCTTGAGATGGATTGGGATCATGACATGAATTTGAAGGGGAACTTTGATCTTGACTTTGGGGGGATTATATGGTGGAATAGAAGGAATGAGTGGATCTTGAGATGGAAGGTTTTCATGAAATGGGGTGGACGAGATGTATTGATCATGACTTAGGAGTAGTATCATGGTTGGGGTTAAGGAGGATAAGTGGATCTTGATTTGGAAGGAGGGGATCTTCATATGGAAAGGTTTCATAAGATGGAGAGGTGTCATAAGATAGAGGAATGTTTAGATCTAGAAGAGAATAGGAATCCACATTAGCATGATTTGGAGCAAGGTCTTGTCATGTGTGCACTTGTGAGAGTAATGAGATGGATGAGATGTGAGATTCAACTTGAGTGGATGGAGGGATGGGAGACTCACAAGGTTTAGGAGTTTGAGGTATATCTTGATTTGGAGGGGATGATGGTGGGTTCATGACTTGAGGGGATTGCACAACTTTATTTTGGGATTTATACTTCTCTGCTAGTCCTTGGATCCACTCAATGGAAAAGGTAGTGTGGGATGGGGATTATGTAGGATTTGGAGGATTGTGATTATCTGGAGGATAAGGATTAATATTTTGGACATGAAGATCAAAATGTGGGGGATTAGGTGTAGGATTGGGATTAAATGGGAGATGAGGAATATGGGTTTGGACAAATGGGGAAGGACATATGTCTTCAAAGGAAAAAAAATTCTTTTGACTCCCACTTTGTAGGCTAAGGACAATGTTTTGGAGTTCTTGAATCTCTTGGGAAAGGTGGCTATGGAGGGAATCATGTGTTGGTGAGGGATAACAAGATGAGTTTTCCTTGTCAAAGGTAGAGGAAAGATAAGAAATGGTAGATGAATTGGGATTGGATATGATGTGTTGAGGATTGATTTGGTAGGTGGGTTGCATTGGAGGTATGACTTGAGGTGAAAAAAGACCCTATGATGGTGCAAACAAAGGATTGATTTAGATGATGATATCTTCTTCTACTTGGAGATAGATGTATGATCCCAAACAAAATAGGATATGAATTTGAGATGGACTGATGTTCTGAAAGAAATAGGATTCAAATAGATGTTTGATAATGATGAGGGACTATGAAACACTTTGATAAATATTTCAACCTAAGATTTGAGATGAAAATATTGATGAAGGTGTAAAAGATGAAGTTTGATTTGATGTGGGTTAATCTTGACTATGGTTGGATGTGGGTCAATCAAGATAACTAGGATTAAAGTCCAAGGATTATGATGGTACTTCTAAGCCAAAAGTAGAAGATTTTATGAATATTAGAATTAGAAGGTGATGTGGATGAAGATTTGAATGAAAAATGGATGAACTTTAGAAGACAAATGAGGTATTTTTGAAGTAAAGAGAATGACTAAAGGGTGATTGGTTTTGGATGAAGAGGAATATGAATTGGATAGAATGATATGAGGTTGAAAATTGGATTGGATTAGGAGAATGATGATGTGATTAAGTTGTATGGAAGATAAATGAGAGATTGGATTAATAAAGAGGATGTTGATGTGGATTAGAAGGCTGATTAGGATGAGGATTAGGACCTTGATTAAAAGATTAGGAAGATGATGAAATGATTAGGAAGATTAGGATAATATGGATGATTTAGAAGAAGTGATTAGGATGATTAAGAAGAATATGGATGACTTATAAGAAGTGATTAGGATGAAGGGACTGATGAGGAAGGAACGTATTTAGGAAGATTATGGATGATGATTAAGATAAAGGACAATTAAGGTGATTAAGGGTGATTAAGAAGAATGTGATGAAAAGGATAGGGTGATAGAGATAATTAAGATAGGATGATGAATTTGAAATATTGATTAGGATGTATATGTTGATTAAGGATGATTGAATTGGATTAGGGAGGAGTTTAGAAATGTTGTGTATGATTAGGAGATGATGATGAGAATGATAAAGGATGATTGGGATTATAGGAAAGATTTTAATGATTAAGAAGATGATTAGGATAGGAGATGTGATGATGATGAAGAGGTTAATGAATTTGGAAGATTGATGTGGTGATGATGTGGAAAGCTTGACTAGAATTAAAAAAAGAATGTTTTTATTTTTGTTTTTTGCAATGTTTTTTTTTTTTGAGTTTTTGAGTTTTTGATGTTTTTTTTTCATTTTTTATGTTTTATGATATTTTTTTTATTTTCAAAGTTTATGTTTTTTTTTTTTCTGAAATTTTATGATATTTTGAGATTTTTGAAATTTAAACATGCAAAAGGTTTTAAACATTCAAGCAAATCAAACACACCGAAATCCCTATTGAGGTATCAACTAGGATTTACAAGCTCAACTAAGGGAATGTCCTCGATATACACAAGGTATGTGAGGCCTGAATCCATAGATAAAATACGGTAACCCAAATCTCCACCTTCACTTCCCAAATGTATAAATTTATTTGGGGCTTAGCCAAGAGTCACAAGATTCTACTTTCAAGAGAGGTGTCTTTGGTTTCACCTCCCGATATTTATTCTCCACTAGAACACGATAGTTGAGGTTGTCCCTTGAGGTGATCAAATCCCCAAGAAGGCATCCTTAAAAACAAAACAAGACCACATATTTGTTGTGCACTCAAGGTCACCCAAAGACGTGAGAGGAGAGAATATGTATGTCGCCTTGGGATTTAAAAGACACTTGTTCTTTTTAGATCCCAAATCCAAATGTGAAAGTTTTATTTTAAGCTCAATTTGTAAAATGTGTTGAAAAAACTTTAAACTAATTGAAAAATCAGATTCCTTGCATTTTTCTAATAACTTTTGCAAAAAAAAAAAAGACTGAAAAATGACTTCGCATGCAAAAGTTATGAGTGTTTCAAGATTACAAACAAGGGGTGACTTTGAATGCATGCACCTGATTTTTAAAGAAGAATCTGATAAAATGTCTTGCAGATTTGAATAGAGGAATGAATATGCTTTTCAATGCTTTTTTATTCTTCCAAAACGGAGCTTGTATATGAAAGTTATAAGCATTTTTGTGAAAGTGTCTTCTTTATGTGTTTGCAAGGATGAAAATGGGCTAATTTTAGCCTCTAAGTGCCTAGATTTTGGCTCCCCATGTGACCAAAAGCTAAAAACTTGCACAATTTTGAAAATAAAGAAAAATAAGTAATTAATAACTTGCATCTACAAATTAGTAAAACAAGCACAAAATTATTATTGCAATTTTCTCCTAAAAGTGCTATATAAATGCATATAATTAAGGGATGCTATATAAATGCCTATAAATAATGTTATCTAAATGCCTATCATTGGGGAATTTAGATTTAAAAAATCAAATTCCAACTTTTAAATAAATAAATAAATGAAAGGCAAACAAAACTTTCTTTTTAATATTTTTAAAACACCATGCAAAGTTTGGAAAAAAAAATTCATTTTATTTTGAGTGCTTTTAAATGGAATTTTTTTTTTGGGGACTGTGAAAGTACCTATGGACTGTGTTCACAGCCGCGGGCTATGAAGCACATCCTGCAGACTGTGCTTTTCACAGCCATGGGCTGTGAAGCATAGCCTGCGAGCTGTGCTATTCACAGTTGCAGGCTGTAAAGCACAGCCTGCAAGCTATGATTTTAATTTAATTTTAGTTTTTTTAAAAATAAAATCTTATAATAATTTTTTTTAATATGATTTTTTTAATATACATATATATATATATAAGTTATATATATATATATATATTTATATATTGATAATATATATAGATATATATTTTTTGATTTATTTATATGAAAAATAGAAAAGAGCACTATTTTTTTTAGAAAAATAAATAAAATAGGACTTAAAAAAAAAGTAGACTTCTAAAAAAAGAACCCTAAGATGTATATGTACAATGTATATACTTCCTAAATTTGAAATTTCAAATGAAGAAAGTGTGAGGAATGATATGCCAAAAGTTATCTGTTGGCTGCCCCAAACACAATGGTGAGAACATTTTCATGATTTTGGACTCTTTGTAGAAGTTGATCTCCACGTGCTCCTTCAATCTGCAAGCTTAAAAACTCACAAGAAACACTTAAAGTTATATTAAAAGATTAGTAATGACCTGTGAAGTGGGTCCCAACGGGCGTACCAAAATGTAATGCATAAAAATGTAACTAAAAGAGTAAACTTAAGAAACTAAGCTTATTATAACATAATATATGCATACCTCAAAATATGGAAGGTAAACATGCATATATGATGAATAGAAATGAGGAAAAACAAGACTAAACTATATTAACACATGCAAACCTCAAAGGAAGATGGAGAGTGTGTGAGTAATTGTTGTTGTTGAGGGTATGTGATTGCTCACAATCCTGCAACATAACAATGTGATGAAAGTGGTTGTTGAAGAAGGAGAAAAGCTCTCAATTTATAGAATTTTGAGGAAAATAGACAGTTGAGATTCAAGGTTGGATGAAGGGATAAGATTCTTCAGGATGAATGATGTGATAATGAGGTAGAGGCCAAGTGGAGACCAAGTTAATTAGGGCTTTGACCATTCAAAGGAGGAAAGATGCTCACAGATGTGTGAGCAACTTTTGAAAGTGATGGGTCAATGACAAGGTGTAAGAGGGTGAGAAAACCAAAGTTGCTCACATGTGTGAGAAACTTGAGAAAGTGATGGCTCAAGGTTGAGTTATCATATGAACATGGACAAAGATTTAAGGGCATGAGGATTTATATAAGAGAGTGTAAGAGTCACATGTAACTTGGATTGTGTAAGAGTCACATGTGACTTGGGTTTGCTAATCTTTTGATTAGGATTGTGCAAATGCTTAGGGAGTGATTAGATGAGAGATTAAAATTAATTAGTGGAAAGTAGGGTTGATTTGGTTAGAAGGATGGGTTAGGTTAGGGAAGTGAGGTTAGTTGAGGGTTAAAGTTAGGAGCCATGTGCTCAAATAGAATTAAATGTAATATTTAATTCCAAGTGGGAGAAAAGGGGATAATATTGGTTAGCTTAATAATTTAGGATTTAATTAAACTTTAGGGTAATGAGATAGGATAAAACTAACTAAATGTAAATTTATTTACTCAAGGATAGGGATAAAGAGGATTCTTAATTAAATAAATGTAAATTTATTTAATTAAAGGTAGGATAGAGATTATTAAATAAATAATAAATATCTATTTAATTTAGCTATGATAAGGGTAATGGACATATTTTGGTGTCTACACAGTGGTTCTATTAGATTATAGTGACTGTGATAAAATAATGTACTTTTAGAAATTGGCTTAGTTTTGTAATTATAATGCATAGATCTTAGTCTGGTATTTTGCATAGTGATCTAAGTCTAATATAGCCTTATTGTGAGGCTTAATGAATTGTTTGTTAGAGTAATAAGTTAATTCTCTTATTAATTAAATCATTTGATTTAATTATTAAAGTCACTTATTATCTCTAGTTTACTTAAGTTAAACTTTAGGCATGTTGTAATTAATTCTTTTATTAGTTATTCACACAACCTAGGTTTCTCCACCTTTTGGTGTTTGATCTCCTTTATTTTGATTGATCTCTTTGTATTTCATTTATTCCTTCTTTAAATGAATATTTTGTCTTTATGATCATTCTGAGTTTTGTCTCCAAGCTTTTCTTTTGTAACAGGTTTTTTGCATAAAGTGGATCTTGGTGGTTTAATTGTATTAATTCTAACATGGTATCAGAGCCTTCCTGTTGCAGCCCGTTCTTGAGTTTTTGAAATTTTTGGAGCTTCGAGGGTTTAAACTTTTTTTAGCGATTTTTGTGTGAATTTAAAGGAAAACAATTTTGGAGCACTTTGAGCACAAATTGACCTCACGATTGATCTCAAAAGGCCCAAAAAACCCTATTTTCATATAAGTCACGTCTAATTTGGACATAGTTGAAAGCTGAGCCCTCTTTTTTGCATGCACGACCATGGTACACTTTTCAAGGCAAAAAATTCCTCAGTTTTCATGCTGCTTCAATTTCCATGCCGCCTCAAAATTCACGCCACTATTTTTTTTTTGCATGGAAATTTGGGTTTCTTTTTCTCTTCTTGTTTTGGAGCAGTCTTCGATGTTTTGCTCATAACTTGAGCAAATAGAGGCTATTTTTTTCAAACGAGATAGCATCAGAAAGCTATTTCCAAGACAGAGATTTTAGAAGGCATTTTAGTTCAAGATTTTGTTGTTATATTGTACTTTTCAATTCAAAGGGAGCCCTTATTTTTAGTACTTCCATGCCTCTAGAATGAACGTACAGACTCCATTTTTTGCTCACGAACAAGCATCCGAAAGCTCTTGACAAGATCTCTTAAGATCTGAGACTTTTTTTTGGAGAAATTATTCAGGTATTTTCCCTTTCATTTTGAAGCATTTATTACACTGTCTCTCCTTATCAATGGCAGATTCAACTCCAGTTTAGCTTCTCACTCCCCAAAATTTCCATGTATGGAAATCTCATCTGACTAGGCTTCTCCTATCACAAGGGTTATAGTCTTATTTAGATACTATTCACGTAGTCTTGACTCATCCTTTCAAGGTCATGCAATATAGTAATAAGATGGATGAGGCCATGGGTGTGCTTTCTCTACATGTTTTAGATAGTTTCCTCTTCCATCTTGATGGGTGTGATACCCCTCTTGATATATGGGAGAAGTTTCAGACTCCCTTTGACACAGTCAATGAGTTTAGGGTACTTCAAATTGATGTAGAATTGACAACTTTAGGTCTTGAGACATTTGCTTCTATTCAGGATTTCTTGACAAAATTCAAATCTATCAGATGTATCTTGCAGGGGTGTGGGAAGAATAAGACAAATACATCTAGTACATTTACCTGATTCTTTCTAAGCTTTGTGGTCCCTTTTAGATATTTTCTTCTACCTTCAATTCCACCATGGATGTTTTGGGTCAGTGATTTACCATGCCTACATTTGATATATTATGTGAACATTTGACCCATGAGAAGGAAAATCTATCTCAACTTCATACTCTCATAGGATCATAGAACCATGCATTGGTAGCTCACCCATCTTCAGGGAAGCCAAAGTAGAAATAAATATCTATGACCATAGAGTCTAGGAAGGATTATAGTTCTTAGCACTCCTTTGGCCCAACTCCTCTTAAGGGGGAAAATCAAAGATAGAAATACCTTAGTGTGATTATTGTAAAAATTCCAATCATGATGAGTCTTATTGTGATGAGAAGAAGATAGATGGATAGGAAAAACAAATTTATGATTTGTAAGCTCTTCTTTAGAAGAGCGACATTGATATTCCTTCATCTCCTTCTCACATGTCTTCATCATCATCATTCCAGCCAGATGGATGGGAAATAGAAAAGGTCATGCATTATGTGTAACCATTATTCCACACTCTTCTAGATGGCTACTGGATTCAGGTGCTTCACATAATATGGCATTTTCTTAAGATTTATTCTTGTCTTTTGAGGCTTCTCCTACCCCACACATTTTGATAGGGAATAAAATTGTTATGACTCTATGTGGGAAAGGTTCTATTGACATTGATGATGGTGCATTCCATGATGTACTATGTGTTCCATCGTTGTACTTTAACCTTCTCTCTATCTATCAAATTAGTCATAGTGGGACATGGAAGATAGTTTAGTTTACTCTAGGTTTTGTACACATTAGAGACAATAAGACAAGCAATATTGTTGCAACTGGGACAATTGATCATTCTTCCCGCTTGTAGTCCTCTCATTTTGGTCGACCATCTCCACTATCAAAGAATAACTCTCCTTTTTCATGATAGCCTATTGAGGTGAATTCAGGTCAATTGAACTAATGTGTGGTTCCTGAGATCAGTATTGTGACTTCTACACCTCCACCTCATGTTGAGTTTCCATATGTTCATTAGGATTCATCTTCAAATTTTGCAGACCTTATCGCTCCATGCATCGAGCCACCTAATGCAATTTTTGAGGACATATTAGAGGATATTCATATCCTCTCAGGTGATAGATTCAACACATCAATTGGCCCAACTTTATTGGAGATTCCATAAAAGGAGTCTCATGTATTCTCTTTTGAGCATCAGCTAGGCCTTTCATCTTTTCCTCACATTCAGGGGTTTCCTCTTCTTCATCTAGCACCCTTGTTTCTTCCACAGTGGATCCACATTGGTCTAATCATCAAAACAAGGGTTCTATCATTCTAGGGGGCTTTGGATACTCGATCCTCTCTCAAGGGGGGTTGGTTGTACTTATGGTTTTGAGAGAGTCTCTTGAGCCATTTATTTTGTGCAATATTTTTTTGTCTCTTTTTGGAGTAGAGTTTTTTCCCATGTGGTTTTCTTTATTTCTCCACTTTACAAAGATTTAGTTGTGATTGGGTACTTGATTAGGCCTTGTTGCCAGGACCCATGTTTCCTTATTTTAGTAGTTGTTTCTAGGTTTTAGCTTCTCCCTAAGTTTGTCTTAAGTGGGGGGGGAGGTGTTAGAGTAATAAGTTAATTCTCTTATTAATTAAATCATTTGATTTAATTATTAAATTCACTTATTATCTCTGGTTTACTTAAGCTAAACTTTAGGCATGTTATAAATAATTCTTTTATTAATTATTCATGCAAGCTAGGTTTCTCCACCTTTTGGTGTTTGATCTCCTTTATAAGGATTGATCTCTCTATATTTCATTTATTCCCTCTTTGAATGAATATTTTGTCTTTAAGATCATTCTAAGTTTTTTTGTCTCCAAACTTTTCTTTTGTGACATGTTTTTTTTGCATACAATGGATCTTGGTGGTTGAGTTCTATGAATTCTAAGATTTTTGATCTCAATTTGTAATGTGAGATGTGAGAAGTGTATCATTGACGTAATCATGGGATAAAAAACACATCCTTTTGTAATATCTTTGACTAGGGATAATTATGAGTCATGGGCAAAAGGAATTATCACACATTGTAGATGGCTTAATATCTCACCTTATCTTTATGACTCATACCTAATCCAAAGATAAAGTGGAAAAAAATAGTTTGGGAAGATAAAAATGGTCATATTAGAGGAGTGATTGGTATGAGTCTTAGTTCATATTTACACCATGCATTCTACTCCAAAATCAAGGATATTTATTTACCACACTCAGTTTGGTCCATTATTTGGGAGCATTTTAAAGATCCACATGTTCCTCCTTTCCCATATGATCCTATTGAAGATTGTTTCATTCCACTTGATGATGTAGATAATGTTCCCTATGATGATGATAGATTAGATGAGATTGAATGTAGTGCATATATGGAGAGTAAGGATGATCTAGTGACTCCACTTGCATCTCCTACTTTTCTAGGTGAGATCACACATTCATCTCTTGTTGGCGATTCCAGTGAGTCATTGCAAGAGATATCTATTTTTCTTTCTGATTGGGATTCCTATTTTCCAGATATTGGTGCATTGTTTGTGGAGTCTCACATTTCAGATTTGGGAGACATATTTGAGGGGGTTTCTCTTCTCTTTTATGAAAGCTTCATCATAGTTGGACTTGGAGATACTTATTAATATTCTTCTCCTTCACATGGTTTTTCATATTTCATGGTTTAATTTGATGATGTGAGGGATTCCTTGATCTTGGAGATACCTATCCAGTCTTTAGAGATGCATATTTGTAGACCTTATTCCTATTTTCATTTGGATATGGATTGATTCATGGCATCATCATCATCATACTTTGTTTTGATTCCACTTCCTAGTTCCTATCCAGAATGGGAAGCCTTCCTACATATGTACTTGGTATATCTTCTTCCCAAGGGGATAAAATATTGTTTGTAGGCATTGGACTATGTTTTGTCTTCAAACACTCACCATTTTTATGGGAAATTATTCATTATGGGGGAGATATCGTGTCTCCTTATTTTCCTCCTATGTGGAGATAATTGATTGTATATGTATGCTGTAAGTAGTACATGGGGGTCTTGATTCCTCCATTCATGCATGCATATTGTGTGTTTTTATATTTTTTTTTGGAGGGGAGTATTGTCCCATGACATTTTCTCCCTTTCTCTGCTTTATGAGATATTTATTACATTTCATGTATTGCATTTGTATAGTGTATGGATACCTGACATGACCTATTAGTCAGGACCCATCTTGCATTGTGATTTTAAGTTCATTCCCCTAAGTTTCACTTAAGGGGGGGTGTTGGTGTATTTAAATATTCCTAATTACACTTTACTTAATCTTACATAGGATAATCCATTGAATAGTAGTTTACATATGAGACACCTAGGAGTTTATATCATATTTTAGCACATGGTGTAGGAGAAATTCTAATTTAGGTGGTGAGATTTGTTATCTCATTCAACTATATGTGTGAGATCCACATTTAGTGCACATATCACATTATAATCCTCTACATGTAGCACATACTTCATTGCATAATGGAGGAAGATCCACATTTAGTGTACATGTGATTCCACCTTTTATAGATGATAGCTTATCTTCTCCTTATCATTGTCTCTTATTGCCTTTCCTATATAAGAAGGCCTATTATGTATATTTGAATCATGTCCATTACCAATAATATCATTCTTGTATCTTAATGAAATTATCTTGTCATTCTCTTGTGGAAGTTATCTTGGTCTTTCATTTGATCCTTGGAGTGTTGTAGAGTCACCTAAAACTCTAATAATCACCCTGTGGTATAAGCTCGGTATATGGGACCAAGTTTTGGAATATGAAAATTCCTCATTATACTATATGAATTGTAATAAGAAAGGATGCTTGAATGTTACATGGAAAAAGACAAAACATGGTATGAACTTGGTGATTGTTGAGAAACAAGTTTGTTTGTCTTCCCAAAATATAGCTCCTAAAACCAAAAAATTCCCTTTTGTGTTTAAAAATATATCAATAGTCTTTAGATTCAAAAGGAGGGCATGGAAGATTAGATCAATCAACCTTTTAATGATCTTACATTGGGTTGTCTGATGTTTTTCAAGGTCAATTAGTTGTTGAGACTAATCAGGCCCTGCCATTACAAACCAAAGAATTTGAGTGAACGTCTAATGACTCAAACCCTAGAAAGGATGAAATGGTGAAGAATTAGATGACATTTTAATATAATAGGACAAAGGAAAGGGTTCTTATCCATGGCATAAATCAAGATTTAGAGACACAAAGTGAGGAAAAAAAATCAATAGTTAACAAGATAATCCATTCCAAGATCACAAGGGATAATGATCATACTAAGGAGGTATTTAATAAGGAGGAAACAAGTTTAATCAATGTTCACACTAGCAAGAAAAATTAAGGATCTAAATTACGTCTCTTCGCCCCTAATAAAAATTCAAAAAACTTAAAGGGAGAACATATTTCCCCAATTAACACTAGGGAAAAACAAGTAGAGACATATCTCTGGAAGACAGGGAGGAAGGTGATATTTTCCTTTCACCCAAGGTGGAGAATAAAATTCTTAAGATAGTTGAAAAGTCAACTGAATGCAAGAGTTTAAAAAATTCTTTTCCCTTATTGGAGTTTTACTCTCCTAGTAAGGATGTAGAAAATGATAGTGAATGAACTCAAGTTTTAAGAAAACAAAAGAAAACTATGATGTGGTTTATCCAAATTAGCAGCTATAGTTACAACAATATAACACTGTCGTGTGGTTTATCCAAATGAAATGAATGAATATTATGTTTTGTCTTTCTAGTAAATCTTATGTGCCACTATTGTTCTAGGTATTGTTGGAATTACCATAGCGTGCAAAGTTTTATTTGATTAGTTTTGCCTAAATTTATGAATGAAATTCATTTTTAAGTCAGGTTTAACAAGAATATTGTTATAAACATATTTTAAAAAGAGATTCTATATAAATGTGTTGTTTATATTATTGGACATTAATATAAAATAGATTCATAGCATGCTTTATTGAGGGAGTTACTAAATATTTCCCAATATTTATCTATTTGTGTTCATACTTCTTTCATTCACTTAATCATTGATTTTTATAAATATTCATTGTATATATAAACCATAACTCTCAATAGTAATATTGGGTTATAATATATATGTCTTAACTATATTCAAGTGAAAATCTAGATCATATTAAAGTATACATTTTAAATTAGTTATTCTTTCACATCTTAGCTCATTAAAATATTGTTTATTATATAAATAAAGGTCTTTGACATTGTTGATGATGGTCTCAAGATCAAGCGATTCCTTGTTTTTGGTATTCATGAAAAATATATGACTATACAAGGTCATTTGTTTTCATTTCCATTGTTCTTCAAGCTTGTTATTTCTGTCCTAACTAGATTTGGATTATTGTTTTTATCATTTCTTCAGTCATGATATTGCTTCAATATTATACGACACTCATTTACATTGTATGTGTTAGACCTTAAAAAGCACACACACAACTGAGGGGGGGCAGGTGAATCAATTATGTCACAATATCAATAAAATTTTACCAAATTACAAAATTTAATCCCATGTCTGAATGATAAACATGTAAGCAAGATCTCAACACAATAAGAAACACATAACATAAATATTTTTGAGGTGGAAACCCTGGTAGGGGAAAAAACACTCTGGGGATGGAACCCACAAGATGAATACACTCAATAATAAGTATTGTACCCTATTAGGAGTATTACAAAAGGGGAATGCACATGCATTTAGGCACACTTCCTAGAGCTCACTTCTTAATGATAATTACAACAAAGCTCACTGCCTTACAACATCAACCAATCATAGATCAAAGAGGACATACAATCCAAATACATGAACTGCCTGAGAGCATCTATTATGCCAAAATAGTTCCAATGAAGCACACATATCTCTGAATTATTTTAGATTCCACTCATACCTTTTCGTACAACATCATGTACATCATTTATCCCATCTATACAAACATTCTCTGACACTTGTAACTGCAAATGATAACATCTGTAAATACAATCCATCAACTCATGTCAACTAGTTTGGGTAGGGACCTAATTGCCAATAATAAATAAATTATAATTCATTCCATAATGCAAACCATTAAATATTGGCCAAGACATTGAAATGACCCATATCAACAACCTCAAACACGCTCCAGATCTATAAATCACTCTCAAAACCTTCACAACACATTACATGATCATGTCGGCTAAGACCAAATGAAGAGAACCAACATGTTATATGATAATCATGCAACCCGGTCACTTCAACCAATGTGAACTAGCAACATGATCAAAACATTATTGATAAACATCACCAAGCATCGTGAAGTACCTCAGAAACCTTAGCATAAACATAAACTCAAGATCTAAACCCATCTCTACATTGTTCATCAACAATAATATTTTCAACCTCTGTTACTCAAGAAAAATTTATTTCCAGTATCAAAATCATGAACCAATCAAGTTGAGGACACATATGCACATACCAAAATCACTACTAGGTTAACAACCAACAACTCTTCAACACTGATCCATACCGATCCAAAAACTAAAACTTTGTCCTTCTTGAACATCTAAAATACCAGTATATGATAAATCAATCATAAATCTCATCAATAATCACTCTAAAATTTGTGAACTAACATGCATCAACTACATAAATCTCATAACACAATCATATGATCACAACTATAGATCTTTTGTGTAGTATCCATACCAAACAATTCAACCTGACTAAACATTCATGAACATTGTCTTCAATAGTAGAAATATATTGACATCGAATACAAAACATTAATGCCAGTATAGATAAGAATAATCTAAAAAACATATCAACAACATCCAAAAATATACCCCTTTGGCATTTATGGTAACATATGATGTGGAAAATTAAATCAATGCACAAATAAATAATACGAACAACAATATCAGCAATATCCACAATATGACATCTTTGTTCTACAATCTCTCCCTCAAATCTCACTTATATTTCACTTGAATACCTCTCCCTTTTGACATCAATGACAAATGAACATATATACACTAAGTCATAAAAGGAAAAAACGTAAAAAATACATCTCATGAACTATTTACCACTCACTACTCCCCCTAAGGAGTAGCCACAAAAACATCAATCTAGAAGAATGAAATCCTTGTAAGAGCATTGGATTGAAGCATCTCAATGCATCTCTAGATCTGATTAGGAGGGTAAATAATCTCAAGCTTACCTCAAAGATGCTCAAAAGTATCAATTGGCAAGGAAATCATGAATATATTTTCAATCTTCTCTTTAGTAGATACATACTCCAATCTGACTTCTTTCTCACTGACTTTGTTTCTCAAGAAATGATATTTCATAGAAATATGCTTTGTCTTTGAATGCAACACATGGCTCTTTTAAATATTTATAGCACTTGAAATTTCACACTATATAGAAATAGGATCATCAATAGTCACTTTGATACCATTCATTATTTATTTCATGCATGCCACTTGTGTGCAATTAAAAATAGCTACAACATACTCTACTTCAGCAATAGATTGTGATATACAATTTTGTTTCTTACTTTCCCTTTAACTAATCTCTTACCCAAGAAGAATGCTCCACCACTTGTGCTCTTTCTATCATGCACATTACCTGTCTAATCAACATCAATATACACACTTAAAGTGAAATCATCATCTTTACCATACCAAAAACCATAATCCGCTATTCCCTTCAAGTATCTGAATATCCTCTTAACAACAACAACACATGATTCCTTTGGTTCTTCTAAAATCTAGAAACAATGGAAACAAAATTAATAATGTCTGGTCTAGTTTGTGTCAAGTATAGAAAATCCAATGATCATTGATCTCTATCTAGTCTAATTTACATTAGGTTTATCATCAATCTTTTTTAATTTACAACTAGTAATCATAGGAGTACCAATAGGTTTTGGATCTTTAATGCCAAATTTCTTCAACAATTCTTTCACATACTTAGACTGAGAAATGATAATACCTTTATCTGTTTGTGTAATTTGTAGTCTAAGAAATAGTTTCATCTCACCTATCATAGACATCTCAAATTCCTTTTGCATCTCATCAGAAAATTCCTTACTTAGATTGTCATTTCCACCAACAATTATATCATCCAAAAAGACTTCAAATACCAAAATATTATTGATGAGACAATTTATTGTCTCTATTTTATATTTCTCTTAATGCTCTATTTTAAAGTATTACCAAGACATTTGTGGACTTATAACCAGTTGAACTTGTGTTAAAGTATAGTTAGAACTGTCAAACCTATGGGTAGATAGTTATGTCATGTTTTGCTAGTATGTATGTGTGTGTGTGTGTATATATATATATATATATTGTAGTATTTTATATAGCTATCAGAATGTATGTTCTTATATTTAGATTAATTTGATTAAGTTTACTTGTATGTATATTTACGCATGATAACTAACCTGCCAAGAAGGAGTAACTTTAGAGTGGTCGACAACATTAAAAAGAAGAACATTAAAGTCTAGCTGTGATGGGGGAAATCATCATGGAACTGAAATACATGAATACTACATTAGAGGAGCCACCATTCTAGAGAATATAGGAATATAGCTCTGCTATATATTTCCTCTGCACTCATTATCTTGTTGAATCGGTCACCCAGACTTTATTACATATGTCGTGGGCTGTTACATTCCCTTTTTCTTCTCTGGCATGATTTCAGTCAAAACTTATCCTTCTGTTTTGAATAAGTGTCAATCCTCTATTTATAGGGATTTGGCTGTTAGTTTGTAATTTTGGAGTTTTTGGGAATATATTGTTGCATCTTTCACATCAAGTTATTTTTCCAGTTTTATACATTGTTCCTATGTAATCAGTTTCTGAAATATAATGAAGTGATTTTAGTTAATCTTCTGTGTTAGTAGTTATCAAAAGCCAACCAAGGGGGCCCACTTGGGAGGTGGATTAGATTAGAGTAGAGTATATTTACTTTCAGTATTTCCAACATTTCGAATAGGAGTTTACTGCTTCTTCCCGCAGCTTTATACTTTGTAAATGTTCTTGAAGCACCTGCAAGGATAGTTATAGTGGATGCTCTAGGTTGAAACAATAGGTTTAACTTGAGTTTATAGTTTTCAACATTAATTTCATTAAGGAGTTAAGTGTGTTTAATTTACTGCAGCAATAGTGAAGATTTCTTTCATGCATTTTACCATCCGGCAACATAAGTAGTACGACTCTTTGAGAGACTTAGTACACATACCGTGCTGTCCCATTTCAAGTATATATCCCTGGGTTAAAAATTTAAATGCACCTCATGGTGGGGAAATTAATCCTTAGTTTGAATATACTATTCCAAGGAGAGGCTTTGGCATGATTACTAGAACCTATTGTGAGGCGGTTCATTTTTGGCTTCATTGCTGGGGATGGTGTCAAGCTAAGAACCTTATTGAGACATTTTTTTATTTCCAGATAGTTTCCTATTTTTTTAGATAGTGGTTTACAGTCCTAAATTTTCTTCACAAGTGTGAAGATTTCACTTGCATGCATCGAAGAGGAAGAAGATGAGATGAATATGGAAGATTTCTTCCAAGAGAGTCTAGGAATCTGAACAAAGAAGTTGAATAAGTTGACCTACCTTTTGTTGTTGCAAGTCCTGAATTTCTTGTAGCATCTTCCTCTAGAGTAGAGCCTTTTGATATAGTTGGACTTTTACCTTTTGGTAAAATTTTGGCCAACTTTCTTGATAATTCTGGCCCAAATGCACATGTTGTTAACAATCCTATAGCTAACATTCCTTTCCAGAAATAACTCCATTTCCAAATACCTCCAGTAATGGAAAAACCTATGTTTCCATTCCATATTCCTAGCCTCATAAACAATGATAATATAAAAAACATACCCACTGCCACACTTCCAAAGTTCTATGACCTAGAAACTGAAGACCCTGACATGTTTTTGTTTGAGTTTGACATTCTCTGCTATAACTAAAAAGAGAGAGCGAGTTGACAGTAGACAGTAGTAATTGGGAAATAAAGTAACTTATAAAATTTCTTGGTGGCTTGTGAGCACAAGTTTAGATCTATTTTCTTCCACTTAGCTATAGGGTAGGCTAGTGAATTTGGATCCTGCGAGATCTTACTGAATTTGTTAATATATTGTTCATAAACGGTGGTGCAGGAGCACCCTAAGGTCTTTGAAAGATCTTATTGTTATTTTTTCTTGTAGGTTGGTTTTTACAACCATCAGTTAATAAGGACTATGTTATAATGTCCCAAGTGTGTCTAAGGTGTGACTATGGTTAGTAGTGATTAGGGTTTGATAGTTTTTGAGTCAAGTTGCATCTAGGGGTCTATATCCTTAGAAGTCAACCAAAAGGTCAAAGGGTTGACCAAAACTCCAAAATGGAGTGAAATTCAAGGTTTTAATGTTTTTTTAGTGTTTTAGGATCATTTGGTAAGTTTTGAAACCAAGTTTGGCCATTGGAGTTGATAAAAGGTCATTTTGACAAAAGATGTAAAAGTTGTCATGACAACTTTTGCAACTTTGCAAAGTTGTCATGACAATAATTCGTAGTTTTTAGGAATTGGATTTAATTATTCTCAAATCCCAAAATGAGGGTCCATTCATGTGGGAATATGGTATATAAGGTGTAACAAACCCTAAAGTGACAGTTAGAGTTCATTTTGTACGGACTGGGTGTTGAGAAGGAAAAATCAACACTGTATTTTGCAGATAGAGACATCATTCAATACTTTAATGGATTGAATTAATGCATTGAGAGTGTTTAGTGTGTTATGTTATTAGTCACTATGGCATTTATTTAATCATTTATTCATACTAGTTATCATTTTGTAAATTCTTTAGGTTTTACTGGTTCACTGTCCAGTTTTGGACCAGTCATGTAGATAATGGCTTGTCTTGGAGTTCCCATGGTCCAAAGTCTTATGAACACTTTGAATCAAGTAAATCCTTGTATATAAAATGTACATATGGTGTGTAGAGTGTGTGTGTGTGTGTAAGGAAGGCATGAGAACATTCATGCCCTAGGTGAGTCCAGTTATTCTGGCTAGGGAAATTGAACAATGCAGAGGCAATGAAGACTTCTTGGTGATTCGTATGTGCCAATCATTGGTAGATGAGTGTAGGGGCATGTATTACAGACATGCTGATGGAAGGAGAAGATCAGATGAGGTTGTTAGTGTTGTTGATGAAAGCCAAGAAACCAAACCAATGTACATGCCCCATAAACCCTCAATTTTAGGGGTTTGGTGAAAGTCCAGTGTACGGACAAGATGGAGAATTAAGACCTAGTAAATATTTAAGGATAGGAAAAACCCATAAGGAATTTTTTATTAGTTACCAAAGGTGTTAAGGTATTTTGAGGGTAAATCCACTTTTTTATTGTTTAGGAGGGCTAATTAGGCATAAAAGGCTACAAGGCCTTAAACACTAGAAATTTTGAACCCGATTGAAACTAGGGTAAAAGATCCACAAGTTTGGACTTAGGGAAGTTGAAAGAGACCTAGGAGAGGTTAGGAATCCAATCTCAAGGAGGATAGGACAAATGGGAATAAAGATGATGACCAAAAGAAGCCATGGATATGAATGGTTAGAGAGAAGGATCTAGTGTGGAATTGAACTTGTTGGAGAGATCCTAGTGAGGTAGAGGATCATATAGGAATCCTCTAGTTAGGGTGGTGATTGAAACCATAATAAAAACCAAGAGAAGGTTTGGGAAAGAGAAAGAAAGGTATAGAAGTGGGAGCTCCCCATCAAATTGGTATCAGAGACATTGAAAGGCTTGGGAGTTGATTGGTGTATGTTAGAGAGGAGTGAATCCACAGGTGAGAAAATCATGGTGACTAATGCCGAATTGGCAAGGGAATTTTCAGAGTAGCAAGAAAAGAATAGGCTTCTTGAGGAAGCAATGGAGGAAATGAAGATAAATATTGGAGAGGTTTTAGAGACAACCAACAAGTTAAAAGAGTAGATGAGTGAAGATAAAGATAAGGGAAAGAAACCGGTAGAGGAGGAGATAGAACTAGAGCCTGATCCTCTTCTACTTGAGGAACCATTCCTCAAAGCACTCAAAACATTGAGTGGAAAGGATCTAGAAGGCATTCCAGTGTTCTCTGGTAAGATGGATGTAGAGATGATTATAGAATGGATTGAAGGTATGGAAAACTACTTCGAATGTGATGGGATCACAGAAGCACAAAAGGTAAAGATAGCCAAGTCTATGCTAAGAGGACAGACACTCACATGGTGGAATTTTCTGCAAGAAGAAAGGGAGAAAGAGGGAAAGAAGCCCATAGAAAATTGGAAATCAATGGTGGAAAAAGTGAAGGAGAACTACCTTCCAGAAGACTATGACATTCAGCTACCCAAGAAGAGACAAAACCTTAGGCAAAAGGATCTAGATTTGCCATCATACACTGAAGAATTTCAAAAACTTTGTCTTAGATCAAGGATACAGGAGACAAAGAGCATCAAGGTTGCTTGGTACCCTAATGGATTAAGGTGGAATATACAAGAAGAAATCAGTCTCTTTACCCTAACTTCCATTCATAGTTGTTTCCAAATGGCTTTGAAAGTGGAAGAGAAACTCAGGAAGAAGAAAGAATCTAACTCTAGAGGAAGAGGAAGGGGTAGAGACAATATAGGTGGTCATAGAGAAGGTTCAAGTGGAAGAGGAAATGATAGTAGGAGCCAAGGTGAATCTAGATATATAGACCAAGGAAATGAGTCAGGAAATAGAGCTGGATATAATAGAGGAAGAAGTTCTTATAACAGTGGAAGAGGAAGATCAGGGGGTTTTGGAAGAAGTTCTCACTTTTCTTCCATGAAATGCTACAACTGTGAACAAATGGGGCACCCTGAATATAGATTCCCTGAAAAACCCTTAGCTTAACAAGGGGAGAAAAATTTTTCCTATGTCCAAGAGGAGGATTGTTATAAAAAATTAGAGGTGAGCCTAGATTCAGAGAAACGAGAACATCTCATATTGAGAAGAATCTTGATTAAAACACCCACCAAAGATGAACATAAGCAGAGAAGGACTATTTTTAGAGTCAAGTGAAAGGTATTGGGAAAAGTGTGTAATGTGATCATTGATTCAGGATCCATAGATAATGTTATCTCTAAGGAGGCAGTAGAGAATTTGAAGCTCACAAGTTTGGAATTTTGTAAATTCTTTAGGTTTTACAGGTTCATTGTCTAGTTTTGGACCAGTCATGTAGATAATGGCTTTTCTTGGAGTTCCCATGGTCCAAATTCTTATGACCACTTTGATTCAAGTAAATAATTGTATATAAAATGTACATATGGTGTGTATAGTGTGTGTGAGCAAGGAAGCATGAGAAGATTTAGGCCCTAGGTGAGTACTGGTTATTCTAGCTAGGCGAACTGAATAGTGCAGAGGCAATGAAGACTTCTTGGTGATTTGTATGTGCCAATCATTGGTAGAGGAGTTTAGGGGAATGTATTATAGACATGTTGATGGAAGGAGAAGAGCAGAGGAGGTTATTAGTGCTGTTGATGAAAGCAAAGAAACCAAACCAATGTACATGCCCAATAAATCCTCAATTTTAGGGGTTTGGTGAAAGTCTAGTGTACAGACAAGATGGAGGATTAAGACCTAGTAAATATTTAAGGATAGGAAAAACCCACAAGGAATTTTTGATTATTTCCTAGAGGTGTTAAGGGATTTTGAGGGTAAATCCACTTTTTCATTATTTAGGAGGGCTAATTAGGCCAAGGCTACAAGGCCTTAAACACTAGGAATTTTGAACCCGATTGAAACTAGGGTAAAAGATCCACAAGTTTGGACTTAGGGAAGTTGAAAGAGACCTAGGAGAGGTTAGGAATCCAATGTCAAGGAGGATAGAAAAAATGGGAAGAAATATCATGACCAAAAGAAGCCATGGATGCGAAGGGTTAGAGAGAAGGATCTAGTGTGGAATTGAACTTGTTGGTGAGTTCCTATTAATGTAGAGGATCAAATAGGAATCCTCTTGTTAGGGTGGTGATTGAAACCATAAGAAAGACCAAGAGAAGGTTTAGGAAAGAGAAAGAAAGCTCTCGAAATGGGAGCTCCCCATCAAATTAATATTAGAAACATTGAAAGGCTTGGGAGTTGATTGGTGTATGTCAGAGAGGAGTGAATCCATAGGTGAGAAAATCATGGTGACTAATGCTGAATTGGAAAGGGACTTGTTAGAGCAGAAAGAAAAGAATAGGTTTCTTGAGGAAGCAATGGAGGAAATGAATATAAAGATGGAAGAGGTTGTAGAGACAACCAACATGTTAAAAGAGAAGATGAGTGAAGATAAAGATAAGGGAAAGAAACTGGTAGAGGAGGAGATAGAACCAGAGCCTGATCCTCTTCTACTTGAGGAACCATTACTCAAAGCACTCAAAGCATTGAGTGGCAAGGCTCTAGAAGGAATTCCAATGTTATCTGGTAAGATGAATGTAGAGATGATTATGGTATGGATCAAAGGTATGGAAAACTACTTTGAATGTGATGGGATCATAGAAGCACAGAAGGTAAAGATAACCAAGTCTAGGCTAAGAGGACATGCACTCACATGGTGGAAGTTTCTACAAGAAGAAAGGGAGAAAGAGGGAAAGAAGCCCATAGGAAATTGGAAATAAACAATGGAAAAAGTGAAGGAGAACTACCTTCCAGAAGACTATGACATTCAGCTACACAAGAAGAGACAAAACCTTAGGCAAAAGGATCTAGATGTGCCATCATACACTAAAGAATTTTAGAAACTTTGTCTTAGATCAAGGATACATGAGACAGAGAGAATCAAGGTTGCTTGGTACCTTAATGGATTAAGGTGGAATATACAAGAAGAAGTTAGTCTCTTTACCCTAACTTCCATTCATAGTTGTTTCCAAATGGCTTTGAAAGTGGAAGAGAAACTCAGGAAGAAGCAAGACTCTAAATCTAGAGGAAGAGGAAGGGGTAGAGAAAATAGAGGTAGTCGTAGAGGAGGTTCAAGTGGAAGAGGAAATGATAGTAGGAGCCAAGGTGACTCCAGATATATAGAGCAAGGACATGAGTCATGAAATAGATATGGATACAATAGAGGAAGAAGTTCTTATAACAGTGAAAGAGGAAGATCAGGGGGTTTTGGAAGAAGTTCTCACTTTTCTTCCATGAAATGCTACAATTGTGGACAAATGGGGCACCCTGCATATAGAAGCCCTGACAAACCCTCAGCTTCACAAGGGAAGAAAAATATTTCCTATGTCCAAGAGGAGGATTGTTATAAACAATTAGAGGTGAGCCTAGATTCAAAGAAAGGAGAACATCTCATGTTGAGAAGAGTCTTGATTAAGAAATCCACCAAAGATGAACATAACCAGAGAAGGGATATTTTTAGAGTCAAGTGAAAGATATAAAGAAAAGTGTGTAAAGTGATCATTGATTCAGGATCCACAGATAATGTTATATATGAGGAGGAAGTACAGAAGTTGAAACTCACCAAGATTCCACATGTATGTCCTTGTAAAGTTACATGGTTGAATAAGGGTAAAAACATCTTGGTAAATGAGCAAGTGTGGGTAGAATTCATCATTGGTAATTATCAAGATAAGATAATTTGTAATGTGTTTCCAATGGATGCATGCCATCTATTGCTTGGAAGACCATGGCAGTATGATAGGGAAGCAGTCCATAGTGGGAAAGAGAACAAGTACTCCTTCAAGAAAAATGGAGTAACTTTAAAAATTCATTCTTTGATAGAGGAAGACATAGTGGAGAAGACAGATGCCAGTACATTATTGATGAGTGGGAAGGAATTCCTAAGGGATATGAAAGAGGAAGGAATTAGTTATGAAATCATGTTGAAGCCAAAGGAGGAGGAGAGTCATAAGCAAGCATGTATGCCAAAAGAAGTGAAGCAACTATTGGATCAGTTCAAGGACATAATATGTGAGGGTACACCAGCTACACTAACACCAAAGAGTGAGACAAGTCATCAGATTGACTTTGTGTCAGAAGCATCTTTTCCAAACAAGGCTTCATATAAAATGACACCGAAGGAAAACAAGGAGATAGCTAGACAAGTACAAGAACTTTTGGACCAAGGTCTGATCAGGAAGAGCATAAGCCCATGTGTTGTCTGAGTGGTGTTGGATCCTAAGAAGGGAGGTAAGTGGAGGATGTGTACTAATTCTAGGGCAATAAATAGGATAACTATTAGATATAGATTTCCTATTCCTAGAATAGAAGATTTAATGGATTGTTTGGGGGGTGCTAAGTTCTTCTCTAAAATTGATTTGAAAAGTGGTTACTACCAAATTAGGATGAAATAAGGTGATGAGTGGAAGTCAGCCTTTAAGACTACATAGGGGTTATATGAATGGTTAGTTATGCCCTTTGGGCTTACCAATGCACCTAGTACCTTTATGAGGGTGATGAATGAAGTCTTGAAAGACTATATAGGTGTATTTATAGTTGTCTACTTATATGACATCCTCATTTTTAGTAAGACAAAGGAGGATCGTATGAAACACTTATAGTTAATATTGAAGAGGTTACAGGAAGAAAATCTCACCATCAATCTTGAAAAGAGTGAGTTCATGAAGGAAGAAATAATCTACCTAGGATTTGTAGTTTCCCAAGGTGACTTGAAAATGGACAAGGACAAAGTAGAGGCCATATTGAACTAGCCTACTCCTTAGACAAGGACTGAAGTTAGGAGCTTCCATGGGTTAGCCCAATTCTATAGGAAGTTTATTAGAAGATTCAGTGAAATTTGTGCTCTAGTCCTAGAGACCATTAAAGGAGGGTTGAAAACCAAGTTTGTGTGGACCAAGGCAGATAATAAAGGGTTTGGAAGATTGAAAAGGGAAGTAGCCACTGAACCTATATTTTTTCTACCAAGTTTTGACAAACCTTTCATAGCAGAGTGTGATGCCAACAGCATAGCAGTGGGGGCTGTCTTAAGCCAAGAAGGCAGACCTGTGGCATTTTTCAGTGAGAGATTGAATGAGGCAAAGTCTAGGTACTCTTCATATGACTTGGAACTATATGCTCTTGTACAAGCCCTAAATAAATGGATACATTACTTATTTCCTAAAGATTTTGTTGTCTTTACAAACAACCAAGCATTGAGCTATATCAATACTCAAGACAAGCTTAGCTTAAGGCACATAAAATGGATGGAGTTTTTGCAGTCATACACCTTCACTATTAAGCATAATAAGGGGGTAAAAAATAAAGTTGTAGATGCCCTTAGTAGAAGGATGCTTACAATACAAGAGATTCAGTTGTAGAGTACAGGGGTAGAAGGGTTTAAGGACCTTTATGAAGGAGATGTAGACTTCTCAGTGGTCTACAAGGTGTGCAAAGAATTTGAGAATCACTTTCACATTGAGTATGCAGATTACACTATTCAAAATGGATTTTTGTTCAAAGGGAAACAGTTATGTGTTCCAAGGGGATCCATGAGGGAGAATCTCATACAAGAGAAGCATAATGGGAGCTTGAGTGGACACTTTGGCTTGAATAAGACACTAGACTTAGTGGAAAGATTCTATTGGTGGCCTAAGATGTAGAAAGAAGTGATAAGATATGTGGAACAGTGTGGCATATGTCAGAAGGCAAAGGGAACATCATCAAATGCAGGTCTTTACCCTCCATTGCCCATCCCAAACAAACCTTGGGAGTGCATGAGTATGGAATTTATAGTGGGGTTACCTAGGACTCCAACTGGTATGGACAATGTGTGTAGTAGTAGACAAATTCAGTAAGATGATTCATTTCATCCCATGTAAAACAAAACATGTTGCTAGCCATATTGCCCATTTGTTTTTCAAAGAGGTAGTAAGGATTTATGGTCTACCCATGAGTATTGTTGCAGATAGATATGTAAAGTTTATGGGGCACTTTTGGAAGACCCTATGGAAGAGACTAGGTACTAATTTGTCTCATGGCTCTGCCTATCATTCCCAAATGGATGGGAAAACATAAGTAATCAACAGGGTTCTTGGCAACTTGCTAAGATGTCTAACAAAGGAATATGGACAAGCATGGGAACAAGTTATCCCACACACAAAATTTGATTACAATGCTAGCACAAATAGGACTATAGGGAAAATCCCATTTGAGATTGTGTATGGGGCACACCCAAGGGGCGTCATGGAGCTCAGAAACCTAACAGGGTATGAAGGATTCAGTGGGCATGCAAATGACTTTGCACAATCAATGAGGGAAGTCCATGAACAAGTAAAGAAGACTTTAGTGGAGGTCAATCAGAAGTTGAAGGCTAAGAAAGATGAAGAAAGGAGAGACCTACAATTTCAAGTAGGATACTTGGTGATGGTCTTTTTGAACAAGGCCAGATTACAAAAGGGAATACCAAGCAAGCTGAAAATGAAGAGGATTGGACCATGTAGAGTGATAGCCAAGTATGGTGCCAATACCTATAAAATAGATCTACCCAAGGAGATGTCAATTTCTCTCATCTTCAATGTGAAAGATTTGGTAAGTTACAAAGGACTAGAGATGGAGGATGAGCAGTACAGTACTGAGGTAAGTAAGGATGTGAATGAAATCAAGGCTCTTGAACATATCAAACCACAAGTAGAAAAGATATTGGATTCACGAGTGAAAAAGAAGAGAAGGCATAAGATCTATATGGAGCATCTAGTGAAATGGAGAAAAAAACCAAAGTCAGAAGAAACTTGGATAGCTGAAAGTGACTTCAAGAAGTATGGAATCAGTGAGGAGTTCCTGACACCACAGGTACCTTAAATTGTTTTTTGCAGGAGGAGAATGGTGCAGGAGCACCCTAAGGTCTTTGAAAGATCTTCTTGTTATTTTGGCTTGTAGGTTGGTTTGGCCAACCATCAATTAATAATGACTATGTTATAAAGTCCCAAGTGTGTCTAAGGTGTGACTAGGGTTAGTAGTGATTAGGTTTTGATAGTTGTTGAGTCAAGTTGCATCTAGGGGTCTATATCCTTACAAGTTAACCAAAAGGTCAAAGGGTTGACCAAAACATTGAAATGGAGTAAAATTCAAGGTTTTAATGTTTTTTTAAGTGTTTTAGGATCATTTGGTAAGTTTTGAAACCAATTTGGGCCATTAGAGTTGATAAAAGGTCATTTTGACAAAAGATGTAAAAGTTGTCATGACAACTTTTGCAACTTTACAAAGTTGTCATGACAATACTTCCTAGTTTTTAGGAATTGGCTTAATTATTCCCAAATCCTTACATGAGGGTCTGGACATGTGGGAATATGGTATATAAGGTGGAACAAACCCTAAAGTTGTAGTTAGAGTTCATTTTGTACGGACTAAGTGTTGAGAAGGAAAAATCAACACTGTATTTTGCAGACAGAGCCATAATCCAATACTTTAATGGATTGAATTAATGCATTGAGAGTTTTTAGTGTGTTATGTTCTTAGTCACTATGGAATTTATTGGGTCATTTATTCATACTGGTTAGCATTTTGTAAATTGTTTAGGTTTTATTGGTTCATTGTCCAGTTTTGGACCAGTCATGTAGATAATGACTTTTCTTGGAGTTCCCGTGGTCCAAAGTCTTATGAAAACTTGGAATAAAGTAAATCCTTGTATATAAAATGTACATATGGTGTGTTAAGTGTGTGTATGTAGGGAAGGCATGAGAACATTCAAGCCATAGGCAAGTACTGGTTATTCTGGCTAGGGGAACTGAACAATGCAGAGGCAATGAAGACTGCTTGGTGATTGGTATGTGCCAATAATTGGTAGAGGAGTGTAGGGGGATGTATTATAGACATTTTTATGGAAGGATAAGAGTAGAGGAAGTTGTTAGTGCACTTGATGAAAGGAAAGAAACCAAATCAGTGTACATGCCCTAAAAACCCTCAATTTTAAGGGTTTGGTGAAAGTCTAGTGTACGGACAAGATGGAAAATTAAGACCTAGTAAATATTTAAGGCTAGGAAAAACCCACAAGGAATTTGTGATTATTTCTTAGGGGTGTTAAGTTATTTTGAGAGTAAATCCACTTTTTCAGTGTTTAGGAGGGCTTATTAAGCATAAAAGGCAACAAGGCCTTAAACACTAGGAATTTTGAACCCGATTGAAACTAGGGTAAAAGATCCACATGTTTGGACTTAGGGAAGTTGAAAGAGACATAGGAGAGGTTAGGAATCCAATCTCAAGGAGGATAGGACAAATGGGAAGAAAGATGACCAAAAGAAGCCATGGATGCGAAGGGTTAGAGAGAAGGATCTAGTGTGCAATTGAACTTGTTGGAGAGTTCCTAGTAAGGTAGAGGATCATATAGGAATACTCTAGTTAGGGTGGTTATTGAAGCCCTAAGAAAGACCAAGAGAAGGTCTAGGAAAGAGCAAGAAAGCTCTATAAGTGGGAGCTCCCCATCAACTAGGAAGTCCTTACAATCGGACGTGTTGCATGTAGTTGATTTTCAGAGATAATATAAGTTGATATAATTTAGTATATCTATTGTTGTGGTGTTTCCATTGTTGTTCTTATTGTTGGTTGCAAGTTTGGATAGTCCATTATTGGATCCCCCGATCTTGACTACGTTAGTTGTAGCTACTTAGATAGAAGGGACTGGTAATCTCTCGTTAGATAGTTTGATCTAGTAATTTTTTTAGTGTTTCTATTAGTTTCAGTGTTGGGGGACCCTCACTAATTTTGTTTTTGTTTCTACTATGTTGTTTCTCTTTTTGGAAGGTGTTGGATCTCAAAACTATTGGTTTTGTTGGGCTCTAAGAATAGGCCAAGTTCTACGATCAAGGTCAATAAATAGTTTTGGCCAACAAACATAATGAACCTAATATGGTTACCATTCCTTACACTTCAAGATCTACAATGCCTAGGTAGGTATACCTAAATTGGATTATAACAGATTGGTTGTATTATATGCATATTGCTTGGTCTTGTAAGTAATCTACATGATTCCTAACCTAAATTAAAACTCTAAAAGTAAATAGTGAGGTATTTAGATGAGATTAGTGCCTTCTTACTATTGGGTACAGAGTCAAATGGTGCTTATATATCACTTTACCAAACAATTTTTAAATCCGCACCTAGTATGAATCTATCAATTATGGCTTTCTTGATAATCAAACACTTACCTACTATTTATGTGATCAAATGAATATATCTTCCCTTGAACGAATCATCCAAGAAAGCACAAAAAGAGAATTAAGTTATTTGATTAACCTGATTCAACCTTGATGAACAAATTAATATAAAAAGAGAAAATAATTGTACAGAAGATACTTGAGATAATTACAGCTACTTTAACCATATACAAGTAAACCAAAAATCATCTATATATTCCATTCCCCCATAAAAGCCTCTATGTTTTCCAGACCTCCTCCAAAGGTTCCTGTTGAGGTTTAAAATTACCACCCCAACTCAGGCATTGGGGCTTAACAATACTCTATCCTAACAATGGAAACCTTCTCGAGCTGTGGGTAGACTCTGATTAAGAAGGAGTCTATGGATTCTAGGCCAGTTCCTATTTGATATAGAATATCACCTTCTTGATTGAAAAATTAGTGGGAAAAGGGAAAAAGAAACTTTGAATTTGAAAGTGAAAGGGAGGTGATACACCAAAATGAAATCAAACTTTGATTGGAAAACAATGCAGTGACCCTAACTCATATACCAAATTTTGATACCTTGCATCTTTGATCAACATATAGGTCAAAGACTTAGCTACTAGGGTATAGACCACAAATAGCTTAATCTATCAACAAACATACATATTATTCATAAGGCTTGGATTTTTCTCACATAGAGGAGGAACAGTAAACATTCACTTCTCCTAGTTACCAAGATGCATAAACACTTATAAAGAAAGATGAAAACAGGATTTGAAATCAAAACTCAAAAGATATATGTGGAAATAGATCATCTGCTTTATTATCCACCAAAAATATGACAAATTAGGCTACAAATAATATTTCCAAGGCATCAAGGAACAATATGCTCACTTTTAGCCCTCTCTCCAAAATCTGCAACCCCTAAACATGAAGTAAAAGCCCAGCTATATAGCCCATGTAGCTCAATTTCAAAAATCACTTCTCCCTCCAAAAGCTCTCCAAAGTAGCATATCACCAAGTCTAAGGCTTAATAAGTGCCCTAAATCAATCCCTAAATATGGCCCCTAAAGTTAGTGCATAAAAGACTTATATTTTTTTACCTATTTACCAACTTTATTACATAATATATAACAAAAACCCATAAAAATGCATAAAATCTAAATGTATAAACTCTAACCCATAACCCGAAACCATAGTCTAGAAGCCTAACTCCACTAAGTTGATAACATGGTTTGTAAAAACCCTAACTCCAAAGCCACCCGACACCATAGTCTCGCAAAGCTAAACTAACTCCCGCTCCATACTTGATCACAACTCATAGCTGACATGACCATTTCCACTGAAGGATACACTACTGTCTTCGTGGCACTCAAATTACTGTCATGGAATTTCTTGCGTAATGTCGAGGTACTGTGGAACTGACAATGCATTAACTCTCTTTTGCAGTGGACTCAAAATCTTGGTAAAACACACTGCATGATGTTTTTACATCACTGTTTTGCATAACACTTAGAGTATTATTTTGTGCCGCCATGCTTGGTTGAATTTGGAGTTTGGAATCCATGATCAATAGCGTTTTATCTACATTTTGACTATGTTAAGAAGCTCAGACTTCTTGCTGTGATCCTAGGCTCTGTGGTAAACTATGAGTTTAAACATTGGATGCCATAACATATGGTGCTTTCTGTGGATTTTCTCTTTGAAGATACTAGAGTTTGGGGTTTGTTTGCTTTAACTAGAATGATAGAGCTCAGGCTCTGTAAACTTTGAATTAGACCCATGGATTTCATTGTGTGGAAACACCTAAAGAATAACTTGAAGAGCTCAGGCTCACAATGTTTTAATGCCATAAAAAATGGCGCTGGATGCATGTGTTAAACTTAGGCTGGAGTTAATGGGTTTTTTAAGTTAACCACTGTAAGCTTGGACTAAGTCTGAGTTGTGGTTGAAAGATGTGGAGTTACCCTTTGAACTCGGTCTTGAAACTTGGCATATTTCAGCCACAGCTTCAGACTCATTCCCAGCTTATGGCGTACCATGAATGAAGCTTTGGAAAAAGTGGGAGTCTTTGACCGCGGCTTTCACTGTTGAAACTTAAAGAGCTCGGGCTCTCAATGCATGGTGATGTTTTACTTAGCTTTGATCTCTGTTGAACTCATCCTTCATTCTTTCTATTGGTCTCTACCCGTGACACATGGCATCTTGACTGCATCTTGAACTTGGCCTTCTTGAAATTTTACCTCCAGATAAGTTACCCTCTCATTCTCTGCAGCTTCTTCTTGAAATAAATGCATTTTGTTGTCGAAAAGTTGTGATTTCTTTGCATATTATTTAGGCACTCGAGTTTTAATGACTCCATCTTTCTGGGCTCTTAAAAGATTTACATCTCTCCAGCAACAAATTAGGGTTTTTTTTTTGTTTACTTCCTCTATCGACCCCTTCATTGCAGCATAAAATATCCCTTTACTTTGAGCTTTGCTTGTCTGTTGCTTTGTTTTCTGTCATTTTCTTCATTATTACTCATTGTGTTAGATAAATAGCAATAAAATGGGATACCCTCATGGCTATTGTTGCAAATCTGGAAGTGAACTTGAATATATGCAAGCTTGTCGGTGTTTTTGTTTGAAAGATGAACTTGGGCTACCCACATGGCTATCTTGTTGTACAAAATTGTAGTCTATTTAATGTTTCTCTTTTCAATCATGACAATAATGTTCTTAAAAACAAACAATACTTTGTCCTAGTGGTGAAACCGTGAGCATTTTCTTGTCAACCTAAAAATATTTCATTTTAAAACATTCTGAGAATGTAGTTCCTCTTAGTGTAAAAAAAACATTGTTATTCAGTTACATACAAGATACCACCCATGGGGTTCGAGCACGGGCTCGTGACTCCCATGGGAAATATCCATAACAGGAACCTTATTTAAACATGCATATCGTTTAACCATGACTGTATCTCTTGTATGCATGATGAACAATGCATTTCAATACACTAGAATAAGATCTATTTGCTCAATTACCCTGCATAGAATCAACACTTAAAATTTACATTAAGGACCTAGATACTGTACTTTCTTGAAGACGTGAATTACCACAACATCATTGAGTTTTAGCTAATTCAAAGTCATAACATGAATATCCTATTTTTCTCCATTCATATGCACAAATAGATATCACTGTATTGATTTGCTATATCTTTAAACAAAATTGATATGATATACTCATTTAATGCCAACTGTTTATTCATGTTTTTCCCTCATCTTGATGCAATGTAGTTAAAATGCTCGCTCTATGACAACATATAAACACATTATTACTTCAATTCTTGCTCATTGTTCTTTACTTGTAGCTCATATGCAGATTATCAATTATGTTATATATCCCCATTCTTTACAAACCCTGCTGTTATGTAAGCATAGACATCAACACTTCATAATATGATATTGATGATAACATTATTGATCAATTAAGAATGCATTATCCATAATTGACTCTAATTCATATGTCTTTTCTGCATTTTCATACTTACTGTAATAGTATCACTTCCAATTCACCTTGAATGATGACAGTAAACACCTTCTCCTCCATTTTTTGTATATTCCTTCTTGGAATCCTTCACTGCCCATGTGTCTCCTGCAATATCATTAACTATTTTTATGCATCTGCATCTTCTCCCTCTGCATGAACATGAACTGTAACCTCTTGTAATGCATACAACCTTCTTGTATGTAATGCCTTATGTGAAGTTATAGCATGGGCTCGTGACACTCACTGCATTTCTTTTGTTATCTATACTTAGTTACTTGTTCACCTATTGCACACATATCACCAATCAACCTGTTAGGCCAGCCAACAAAATGAGCCAATTAATGTTTGTGTGTGAGTGTCATATGAGATGGAACTCATTCATGAATGTTGGTTGGTTTATTTGTGTTTGTTAAACTAACATGCTCACCTAATTCTGAAAAAGGTTTCTCAGATAAAAATACCAAGTCCCTTTCATTCAGAAATTTGGTTTTGAAAACAAGAACAACATACATCGGAATGATCATTAATAGTAAAAGGTTTCATGTTTAAACAAGTCTCTTTAATACTATCTCTTTCTTAGTGTGGATGCGCATTTCCTTGTTACATTGTATTTTTCAGATAGATATGCAGCATTGGAAGATTTGATTGTATTTGTATGCTATTTGTGTTTCATGCATTGCCTAGATCTAGCTGGATCTAACACCATTTTCTCTATCAAGATGCAGGTGAAACCCTAAAGACCTAGTGAAGATGAAGAACTTGACTTGGAGACCTAAGACCTGACAGACAACCAGTTGACAACCAACATACAACAAGGCAATGCATGGGACCCCTACTCAATACTTCTATCATGCTTTTTATTCTGCAAATTTACTTCTTTGATTGACATGAAATATGAAATATGAAAGGACACTTGTATACTACATTCAGTGTGAATGCACAATGTAATTGATTAGTTATAAATTTGAAATTCTGGAATGTGTTCAATACTTAGAGTACAATCTGATAATGAATGCAATAATGAAATGTTAATCAAAAATACCTAAAGGATAGTGTTAATTAGACCCCTAAAAATGCAATCTTTTCCCATTTGTGTTTATTCTTATGTATGTTGTAATTTTGGGTAACAGTTCCCTTAGTATTAACTTCAAAGTTGCATTCATCATCAGTGTCATTTTTCCCCTAATCAACTCGCATACATTCTCTTAATTTCTGGTGATCTCCAATCATGTAAGAGAACGTCCTCTATTCGTGCCTACTTCTTGATCTTCTTGCAATGCATCCTCAATCTTTCTATTGATTTCCCATTCTAGAAGGGACAAACCCAATTGTATTTTCATCAATACATAACTCTCTATTTGTTAATATTTCTCTTATTGATACATCCTTCATATTATTTTTCATCACAAATCATCAACATTCCTAGCCATTGTCATTGGACTCATTCAATTTTTCTTGCACAATCTTTTCATATTTATTTTCTCTACTAACATGAATCAATCAGATACAATCCAAATTTACATGCTCCTTTGATTAAACAACTAGGGCATAACAACAATTGATCTTCCCTCTCCAATTTAACTAATCTATGTCCTACTACTATGGTTAGTTCAATCTCTTATAGAAACTTTGGTTGTAGCTTTAACCTAATGCAAAATATGATTTAGGCCCCTTGACTCTATCCACCGTTATCTCATCCATTGAAATAAGAGTGCCTAACTTATTCCCTATTTATTTTAGTACATTTTCTTCCCAATATTTAGGATCTCATACATCCTAATCCAAACTAGACCCTCCCTTAAATCACGTTTCAATGGGTCAAAACTAGAGAAATAGTAAAAGATGTGTATTGTTGTCCCCTCAGAATAGTGCAGTCCGCTGCTCAGGGCTTCCAGTTTCTTTTGGCTTGATAAGAATACGACTACGAAAAATCATTCACAAGGGCACATTAAAATAACACTAGTGCTCCACAATCCTAACAAATTTTATCACTCCCCCATTTAGAAAAAACCTATGATCTTGTAACCCTCTAATTTTATTTCTCAACTTATTGAGATCAATAGATATGGAAATTTTTGATAAGGCTAAGGTAGAACCCTTACGTGGGATTTTTGCTTGCCACTTAAAGTCCCGATCTCTGGTATTACTCTCTCCTTCCCTTTTCTAAGATCCTGCGCTCGCCCTTTGTTCTCTAGTATTGGTGGAAAAATGGGTTTCTTATGTGAGGATTCTAAAATTGGTGGTGTTTTGCATGCTTTTATACCAAAACCTTCCGTTTCTTTGTTTGTGATATTCATGACTCCTAAGGAAGTTGGATGTCTACTTCCTATAATTAATGTTTCCTTGGTTGCGATGGGTTGTATCTGAGGGGAAGCCCCATGTTTTCATCCATGGTAAACACTTTTGTTTTCCCTAATTAGGTCTTTGCCTAGCAGTTCTTGTGTTAGCTCTAGGGTTTTGATCCTGATATTTGATGATCAGATTACATACATCCACCAAACAACCACCTTGAAAAACCCACCGTGATATGTGATTTCCATTGGCTCAATTTCCCAGTGCCTTTTCCTAGAATGTTCCAAAAATTTGATCATAGCTTCCTTGCAATGCGCAATTGTAGCTTGTATTTCACTGCCATTGGCTGCTAGACACAGCTTATGCATTCTTATTCATTTCTATCCATCTTTTTCTCTACATCGATTGCACATTCCCTTTACCTATTTTTTTTTCTCCAATTGTGTTTTCCATTCCAGGATGGGTTTCTCATGCTATCATCGGTTCACTCCACTTGTTTCTCCTTTTGCACCTATGGTCGCTCCGTATTTTTATCATTAGGATATGTTAATGCATACAAATCAATGTAATACCATTTGTTCGTTATTTTTAAGAAGAATGCAAATATAAAAGAGGTGAAATGTGAATTTTAAGAATATGTTGAATTAAGTCTTACCATAAATTTTAATGTCATCTTTATTAAAAAAATTTAAACTTTATTGATAATAAAAATATAATTTAAGAAAAATGATAGTTTATATTGAAAACTTAAATAAAAGTGAATAGAATTAAACTTTATCAATAATAATAAATATAATTTATTTAAAATGATAATTTATATTAAGACTTAAATAAAATTGAAGACAAAATTTAAAGTAAAACTATTATCAAACCATTTTAAAAGAAAAATAAAATTTGAGATGGCAATGGGCAAGGATGTAACCATCAGGCCGAGAGGAAAACAATTTTGTTTTTAGGCAAAAGGCATTAAGTCTGATAATTTTATTAATATACAAAAGATTGCTAATTACATTAAAGAAAGGTTCTTATGAGCCAAATATTCAGAATTTCTACTACCAGACTATACAATCTTCAGTCTATATTTTAATTTTCACCAGAGCCAACAACATAAACAACTTATATAGAAAAATTAAAATCAGAGAATTGTATGAACCCAATGTGCTTTCAGAGGCATTCCAAAAACTATACACGCATAAGAAACTAGAACAAAATTGGGTGCTCATCGTAAATGGGACTATATCATAAAAGCCCACCATTACTAAAACAGACGTTGAATGCTCGAGGAAAGAAAAATTAGAGAGGAAGCAAAAAAGTTATTCTTCCATTCTATCCACAAAGGCATTGTTCCACCTCCACCTCTAGCTCGACATGAAGCGGCTGGTTATTAGAACTTCCATTATCATCAACATCCACCTACACAGTGGCATCGTTCAAATCTGGTACTAGAAGTGTGGCGTCAATCAGGTGATCATGTTGAAGCAAGACGAAAAGGGCATTGACTTTAGAATGAATTTGTTGCACTAACGCTACTCCGAAAGCCCCACGATGCCTATCAAAATCATTTCTAATAAAACAAACAGTTCTGAGTCTCCATGGCAAGCTTAATATTATCATATACGAATCTTCCTTTGAAAAATCATATTTATGAAATGCTAAGAACATGGCACAATTTTTATTTTTTATTTTTAACAACATTAAAAATATAATTAACATACTGATACTCATAATGACAACCAATTAATTGAGAAAATATATCAAAAAAACATCAAAACATTACACCATGTCCTCTTAGGTTCCTCAATATTGCTACTAAGCAATGCATAATCTATGTTGGATTAATTATGGAAAGGTAAGTACTGACAGAGGAGGGTTGAATCCGTACTTCAAAAAACTTTTAACACACTTTTTGATTAACTACTGCATAACTACTGCGTGATTACTGAACTGAATACATTGCATGAAAACATCATAAAGCTTATAAACCATATCATGTAAACACATAAGAAGAATACTCATGACACAACGATTTTTGGTCACGCAGAAATCCTTGGTTAAAGGAAAAAACTATGGTGGGGATGGCACCCATAATCCTCCACTACCGCAGTAAAAAGGTTGCTTGGTTAGAGCTACAATGTTAGCTACTTCTGGTAGCTTACCCTGTTAGGAGTGCAAAAGACTTATTAAGTCTACCTTTCTAAAGGATTTTACAATCTCTGATCTAAGAGATGTACCATGTTAAAGGATTTACAAAATGAAACCTATTAGGGTCTGCCTAGTAATGAGATTTACACTTCTCAATACAATAACTTCTATTACAAAAGGACTGTATAAAATGCATCAAGTCAAATGATGTTCAGACTCTTTATGGTTAGTAATATGTTACCTCATATTGCACTCGGTAACACCATCCTTAATCATCTTTTCCGCTCTATTGTAGCTGCTATGTACTCGGTGTTGCTATAACTTCAAATATGCTCCACTTAACTTAACTTCAACGCTCTAGATCCATCAACTCTTTTCAAATCTCTCCTTACTTTTTGAATTCATCCATTAAATAGATAATATTTTGCCTCTTAATATTATTGGTTAGGTATTCCACGGTTTTCTCTTGACCATCACATTATCTTTGTAAAAAAATTGAATGTATCTAGTGCTCCGTGACCTTGTCACTTTGACCTCGGAACTTGCACTTTTTCTTGGAAAAAATATACTCTATTTTTTCAGTTGATCTTCACCGTAGATCTTCATTCTAAATTTTCTTGTTCGTAGATCTTCCAACTAACCTCCTCTACGCCTTTGGAATCTTCTAGAATGCTCTGACATTGAAATTAAATTGAATTGGTCGTGTTTTACCTTAACTATTCCTGCTCGGTTAACTATCTTCATGAATCAGTTTAATAAGCTCTCTGCTCGGTAACTATCATCTTGCTCGATGACTAACATACTACTCGGTGTACTATACTTGCTTGGTGCTTGACGTCACTTGGTCCTCTAGCAACTGTTCATTTCTCTTTCTCTTCACCAACTAACTCAGTGTGCTTCCTTCTCCTTTCACTGACTGACTTACTTAGTCAATATGACTTTGACAAAACTAATGACAACAAAATAACTCATTTAGGAGTAACAATCTCCCCCTTTTGCATTAGTTTGGAATTTTTTTAAAAACTTCATAGTCATCAAAATTTTGTTGTAATAGGATAACTCCCCCTTTGACTATGCTTCCTATACATATACCTCTCTCATTTTTCCTTGTTTCCTTTTTAACATGTAAACATATCAATCTTCCTATATACATATTATCCTTTTGTCAATTAGCATCTGCCTTTTTAGACAAATATGCCAAAAACAAATAATTAAATAAAAAAATGTGCTTGTACTGCTTCTAAACATTTGCAAGGGTTGTCTCCCATGTATCCTTAAGTGTTTGTAACACAACAATCTGCTCTCCAATATCTGTGACCAATCCAATAACGGTGTCTAGGGAACTAACATCTGGAAATTTCACCAAATACTTGTCCTTCTTGAATTGATTATGTATTGATTCAATATGGGGAATTAATATGGCTTGCAACTCAAGGAGTTCCATCCTTATTTGTTTTCTTCTTGTCTGAGCTCATGTTGCAATCCAATTAGATATTTGAGTTTCAGGTAATAGGATTGGAGGGATCCAAGCTCACAAGTTACTTGCTTCAGCTACTCAGTAAACTCTTTCTCAACTGTTTCTTTCTTATTATTGATATCCTCGATAAACTTTGAAATTGAACATAATTTATGAAACAATGAGAGAATAGTGTTCAATGTGTTCTCTATATCTGTACACATTTCAGAGAGGGATACCTTATCCACTTCAATATTATTCAACATGCGTTCCATCATTTTATGATCCATCATCTTCTCATAAACTATCATGAAGTACTCGATAGTGTCTTTATTGGGCTCTTTGATGTGCTATACGAGTTCTCCAACTTGATGAATTAGACTCCCATAATCATTTATTTGAGCATCAGGACCAATATCCTAAAATATGTCTTTTACACTCTTTAAAACTATTATTTTCTTCTTCTTATCCAAAAGTTTATCTTGTTTAGCCTTCCGCTATAATAGCTCTCCATAAATAGATAATTCTTTTGGTTTTAAAGTGGAAATGTCTACCTATGGTATAACAATTGGCCTACTCAAATCAAATTGTTTTCTCTTCTTTGACTTATTCTTCTTGTCAATCATCGTCATACTCTCTCTAGTAGAAATTTTAGGGGAATGAGATGCCTTAAGTGCATCAGATGTAGTGCCTGTTGTGCTTTCATATTTCTTCTCACTTTCTTGCTTCACCTCGGTATTTTCTTCTTTCTTGTCAGCTCCTTGTGTCTCCTCTTGTTGTTGTTCTCCCTTATCTTCCTATTTTTATTCTTTCTGTTCTTCAACTTTCTTAGCATCTTTCTTCTTTTGTGTATTTGTAGTTCGATCTTGTTGCTGGTATCCATCATTATCAGTTAAAGGAACTAACTCGATATTTTGTTCTTTATTAGCTTCAGTGTCCTTAGGCTCTTCGATTGTATCTTTGTCTGTCTCCTTTGGTTTTTCGGTAGCCTTATCCTCCGTGTCTATAACAACATTTTTTGTATCATTTTGAACTTCAGAGTATGCATGAACTTTCTATAGTACCAGATTGGTTAACTTTATAGGTACATTATCATCTTCATCCATGCATTTAGTGTCTTTCTCCTTTGCAACCATGACATCTTCATCCTTAGATATTTTCTTGGCTGGTTCTTCATAAAAATCATCTTCAATAATCATTTCATATTTTTCAATTATCAAATCAATTGGATCAATTTTTTATTTTTCTCTTCTTTCACTTTGTCATCAACTTTGTCATCCTTGATTGGCTCTTCTTCTTTAGACTTGATAACCTTGATGTTAAATATATTTCTCCACTTTTCATCTATTTCCTTATGTATTGACTCCAATTCTCCTATCACAATCCTCAAAGATCTCTCTTTAACCAAAAATTTGTTAGCATATTTCTTTAGTGCTTCATTGATTTCAGCTTGGGATAGGTCAGGTACAGTTAATGCTAGGGACCTTTCCCTTATTTGTTTCTCAACACTCATAGCATACATCCATTGTGCATCAATGTTATTGTATAGTTCTTCAAGTAAGTGGTTTTCCACTTCAATAAGTGTATTTCGGTACTCATGCATTGTCAATACAACTACATCTTTAATCTTCATATTTTCCTCATCACTCTGTTTGTCATATTTTTCTTTTCTTATATCTTAAAACCCTCCATTCTCCTTTAATAAGTTTAGAAAGTCATCAAGACTTCTCAGTGGAGGGTGTTTGTTAATTACAACCTTGAATTTACTGACATCCTCTGATTCAATATTACTATCTGTTGGTAATCTTAGTTTTCTTCTCGGTTCGGCAACCTGTTTTCTTCCTCTCACATAGGTTTTAGCTCTTGGTGGCTTTGCCTCTGATTTTTTCTTTTCTCCTGGTGTAACTGATGACCTTGAAGAACTACTTGTGCCTATGATGCTTGGTGATGATTTCATCACTTGTGGCTTCGTGACTTTCTCAAGAGATGGCTCAACTTCATCTTCTTCATCATTAAATCCAACTATTTTACTTAGATCATCAACCATTTTTCTTGATTTCCTTTGTGCCTTAGGTAACATAATACCTTTCTTAATCTTTTCTTTCACTTCTTGATATCTACCATATCTCTAAACTCTTGTCAACATGTTTAGCTAAAATGTATTAAACTTCATGTCAACCTATATCCATGTCCATCTCATAACATATAGGTTGTAACTATGTAGTTCTACGCTCAACGGCCTTAATGACATAGATATGTTAGTATCTACCTCAAAACATATATTGTCCTAATATTTTTCCACTATTTGAGATGAAATCCTATATCTCTTGTGCATTGTAGATTGAAACTTAGAAAAATAATCATTCATTAGCATGTCAAAATTATCTCCTAAGCTCAATATATATTCATTAATCTGATAAATTATAGGCTTATCAACACTCCATGTAACATCACTAATAGAAGGAAATAAATTCTAATAATATAATAATATGCATACCAACAAGGGTCCAAATTTCAATGTGTTGGTCTTCTCTTTCCTTATTGTGTTCATGTTATCTTCAAGTTGCTCCAAAAAAATCTCACAAATATCAATCTCTAAGCCTCTCTTCACAATCTTGTATACCAGATCAACTACTCCACATGGTACACTATCCACTTGGGATGATTGGAATATTCGGTATGATATAACACTACACACAAATCTCAGTTCAGGATCTTCAACAGTAGAAATTTTGAGACCTCTGCCATCCCATTGTGCCTTTGGCAACTCACTCATCTTGTTTTTGTCAATTTTCTTAATAACTTTCTATCTCTCACCGATTGGATATCGAATCACAATGTGTAAGACATCCTTAGTGATCTTAATTGGTTTCTCAAGCCACATAAATTGATCATGTACTCAACTGAGTACCATTCTTATCCACTCAGTCTTGAAAATATTTGTAGGTGAAGGGCATACACCAAACCCTTAGTCTGGCGATGGATGTGTTCATCCTTTATCTTCTTTTTCACGCACAACTTGTTAAATGATGCATCGATCTCAACTTCACAAATCTCCTCAATTTTGCAATGAATAAAGGTGCAAACATCTTCAATTAGAATAACTCTTGTTAGGATGGAAGAAAGGACTCCCATCATATCAAGTTCAGTGGCCTTCACAGGTGGCATCTTGTATTTAGGGTTGACAGGATCAACCTTCTCATCAATAATATTTCTTTGCAACTTAGGTGCCATAGATTTTCAAATTTCTCACTTCTAGAACAAACTAGGTCTTCACTTCAATTACTCATTCTCGCATACACAACTCAGTCTACAGAAAATATCACAAAAATATGCTCAAATATTCTTAGCATAGTTCATAATTACCTCTTAGATCGCTTGGTTGTGTGTATATTACTCGCTCTACAAATCACTCAATGTTCTTCAAAAATGTTAGGTAAGAATTGATAAACAACATGGACTATTTATACCTTTTTCTTTATTTAGGGTTTCAAATGACTATATTAATACCAATTAATGCGCTTGCTGACTTACTTCTCATCCATTACAACCTTAATTCACTTTACCAAATTTAAAAAAAACCTTAAAATACCTTTCAAACAAACTTCACAATATATCCAAATGCATCTAAATATTCTTATGTGGATCTCTGCACAAAATGCTAGGAACCAATTTAATATTTAAATTTAACTTTGCAGTTCCTACACATACCTTTCACTAATTAGGTGGAGTTAGGTGCACCCGACCCAGAGGATTCGGTACCATCAACTATTCTAAGAGATGTCTCATTATCTTGTGACATCTTCAACATTCACTGTTTCTTTGTTAGATGTCTCTTCCTCAGTTGGGAACTTACCTCGCTACCTGCATTCTTTAACTAGGTGACTGACTTTGTGATAGTGAAAGAATGTCATGCTAGGATATCTCCATCCTCTCTTATTCTTTCTACCATACAATAACATGTAATTAGCTGCAATGTGTCCATATCTCCCACATGCTGCACATGAGATTCTTGTATTGTAGTCCCATGGTATTGATGTGCCTTGTCAGTTTCTTGGTCTATTATGTCGGCTAGGTATCCATTTATCATTTCTACTTTGTGACCTACCATCTTTAGTTTTATGACCATATCTACTACAATTGTTGCAGTAGCCATAAAACTTAGGTTTCCTTGTATTTTTAACAACTCCAAATCTACATTCAAATGCTTGATTTATATACTTGTTACAGTTAAAATAGTAACCAATTTAGGTGTGGTCGGTGACTTACCTCTTTTGATTTTGCAGACATTAGCTGTGTGGCCAAGTTTCCTATAGTAGTAATAGTATGGCTTCATATTCTTTGGTGGGGTAGAAGTACCTTGTTTGTCAAGTTGGTTAGAGGATTCCCCTTTCTCATTGTACTCTTCCCAGTAAATCCAAGTCCTGTCTTGTCACCTGGTTGCTTCTAACCTCTAATTTTTTCACCCAATGTTTTATATTATTCTTCATTTCTTTTGAGTACTTCATGGGATTCCTTTTCTGATATCAACTCTCTAGCCAATCTCTCAACCTCATACTTTAGTGCTTGATTCTCAAATTCTTTTCTGGTAACCTCTTGATTTACATTAACAAGTTGATCGGTTATACCCTGTTGTGATTGTATTATTCTTATCATCTCATTGTATTTATCAATTAGTCTTACCTCAAGTAGTATTTTATCTTCTTCTTCCATTATCTTTTCATCTTCAGTCTTTCTCTTAGATTCAAGTACTTCAGCCATTCTGATACTTTTAGCTTCTTGTTCTTTCTTCATTAAGTCCAACTACTCGGTAAGTACAGTGTTATTCTCCATTAGGTATACAATGGTTTTTTTGTTGATTCATCATTGAGACTCCCTTCAGATGTTGTCTTGAGTACATAAACATTCTCTTATGTAGACTTAAGTTCATTGCATAAATGATTTGTTACCTTCAATTTTTTTTCCAATCTCCTTCTCAGATCATTAATCACCTGCTGTGCATATTCTAATTCAAACTCAAGACTTTCAATCCTTTTAGCTTTCAATTTTTCATGGCTATGATCTTTACTCTCAAGTGGTTAAACCCTTATCTCAAGATTCCCAACTCTGGTACCAATTTTTGGATTAATTATGGAAAGGTAAGTACTCAGAGGGGAGGGGTGAATCAGTACTTCAAAAAACTTTTAACACAATTTCTGATTAACTACTACATAACTATTGCATGATTTCCAAACTGAATACATTGGATGAAAACATAGAAAATCTAATAGACCATAACATGTAATTACATAAGAATAATACTCATGACACCATGATTTTTTGTCACACAGGAATCATTGGTTAGAGGAAAAAACTACAGTGGGGATGGCACCCACAATTCTTCACTACTGCAGTAAAAAGGTTTCTCGGTTAGAGCTACAATGTTAGCTACTTCTGATAGCTTACCCTATTAGGAGTAAAAAAGAATTATTAAGTCTACCTTGCTAAAGGATTTTAGAAGCTCTAATAAAAGAGATGTACCCTATTAAAGGATTTACAAAATGAAACCTATTAGGGTCTACCCAATAATAGGATTTGCACTTCTCAATACAATAACTTCTATTACAAAATGTTTGTATAAAACACATATACTCATATTTTGTTCAGAATGTTTGTGCTCAAGAATATGTTACCTTATATTACACTCAGTAACACCATCCTTAATCATCTTTTCTTCTTTTTTGTAGCTGCTATGTACTTGGTGCTACTCAACTTCAACTCTGCTCTACTTAACTTAACTTCAACACTAGCTCCATTAACTCTTAAAAGCTCTCTTTACATTTGGAATTCATCCATTAAATAGATAGTATTTTGCCTCTTAATCTTATTTATTAGATATTCTATTTTTTCTCTTAACCGTTAGATCATCTTTGTAAAAAAATTCTATATATCTAGTGCTCGGTGACCTTGGCACTTTTACCTCAAAAATTGCACTTTTTTCTTGGAAATAACATAATTTGTTTTGCCGCTTCATCTTCACCATAGATCTTCATTATAAATTTTCTTGTTCGTAGATCTTCTAACTATCTTCCTCTATGCCTCTGGAATCTTCTGGAATGCTCTGAAATTGTATTTAAATCGGCCTGGTCGTGTGTTACCTTAACCATTCTTGCTCGCTTAAATATCTTCATGACTTGATTGAATAAGCTCTATGATCGGTAACTGTCATACTGTTTGGTGACTAACATACTACTCAGTGTAGTATACTTTCTTGGTTCTTGACGTCACTCGTCCTCTACCAACTATTTATTTCTCTTTCTCTTCACCAACTGACTATGTGTGCTTCCTTCTCCTTTCACCGACTAACTTACTTAGTCAATATGACTTTGACAAAACTAATGACAACAAAATAACTCATTTAGGAGTAACAAATCTCATGATTAAATCAAAATAAACCATGAAGAAATAATGCATAAGATTAATAACATTAACTACATTTATTTAATGCATAAATCCATGTGTCTAATCCATAAGATGATAATATAAAAGTATAAAATTGATCTATCCAAATCTGAATATTTCATCTCAATAAATCATCAATTCATGTATACAATACTTTGACAATAATTTTATAGGAATTTACATTTACAAAGCCAATATTCATAATACATCAAATGATTCAAAGGTACAATAGTGATCATCAATCATAAAGTTGTAATGAAAATACATTGAAGATGTAGAATCCATCCAGTGAGCTTACGAACACACAATGAACCTCGATGGAAAAACAATATTTACCACCCAACAACACTAAACCCTTAGGCCCACCCCTCCAAGCTAGTAGATAGACACAAGGCCCCATAGCACACTAGCAACCACAATAATGTTAAATTAAATAATAGAGAAAACACAAGGGAACCTAAAGCATAAAGTAAAAGGCACCAAATAGATACATAAAGGTTACAAAGAAGATACAACATGGGATACCATATAGGATATACACGGGATACCATAGGAAAACCAAAAATCTATCAAAAGGGAGGGTAAGTGCACCAAGATGGTGTGCAAAAAGGGGGGTATAAGTGGCCATTATGTTCTTAAATCAGGTAAACATGAAACCTGAACTTGCAAGAGAAATTTGAGAGTCATGGACTAAAAATTAGAAGATGTGTAAACAACAAGAATTGTAGTACTCTAAATTTAGTTTCTAAACTAATAAATGTTTTAAAAAAATATAATTAAGAGGTTCAAATCAATTGTGCAGGAAAAACATTTCTTGATTTCCTGAAACATAACATAGAATCTAGCGTGCACATAAAAAAAGTATTGTTAGATTTATTATTTTGAAAAACCCTTTGGTAGAAAGATAGATAAGAGTGAGCTACAAGTTGTCTTTTTTTTAGCAATTTTTTGTTGATTATTATTTTTTCAATGATTTTTTGAAGTGGGCACATCCTAAAAATTAGGCATTAGTTCGGCGCTAGACATAACTTGCATCAAAATAATAAAAATACAATTTTTTTTTATGAAAGTGTATAGAATCAAGTGCATAATAATAATATGTGGGTCTGTGCAGGATCATGGTATGCCAAAAACTGGCGATGTGAAAAAAATAGTCTTTCACTCGTCCAAAAGTGCACCCAAAAGTTTGTTGACTTTTGAGTAGGCATGGGTGTCAGTACACCTGGCCAAGCCAAAAGCCAAAGCTAAAGCTTTATCGGATATCTTATAATATCGGATATCCAATATTCATCAATAATAATATATTGTTGCCCGGGGCTGCATTCAACATTTTCATTGTGAAAACGTTGAACGCAGTGAAGCCAAGCCAACAAAATCGTATTAATTATTACAAAGATATAATATAATTTATATTTCTACATATCCTAATTATTATAAAACATGTTTAGTATTAATATATAAAATAAATATACTAATTAATAAATTTAATAATTATATATTACAATCTACAATTGAGAAGATTACCTTTAAAATATAAAACAATAAATGATTTTGTTTAGAACAAAAATATTATATATTATTAAATTAATCTAGAATCAATAATAAATTGATTTAATTACATTTTTATATCTTTACTTTTACAGGATTTTTGAAACCCTATATTTAATTATGTTTTTTCATTACTAATTCTTTAGATAATAAAAGGATATGTTTTTAGTCTTGCTTTCATTGTACAACACGTCTCAATAAAATTAATTAAATTAAACATTCTCTGAAAAATTGCCCAGGACTCAATATTGCTTGTAATTAGGATGAAACATTATTTTTTCAGGACTTGACAAGAAAACAACAACACTGCCAAATAGGGCACTTGGAACCCTTTTGTTTCTGCCAAAGCTTTCAGAATTAGGTTCTTCATTCTTTCATTTTTCTTTTCCAATAGGAATTTGCCATCGCAGAGTGGTGTGTTTTGAGGATTGCAGGCAAAACAATTGTTGGTAGCCATGACTGCCAGTTTGAATCCATGGGCAGAAGAATTTGTTCCTCCTCCACAATACCCTCTAATTTGGTTTTCAATTTCAAATTTCACTAATTATAGGTCTTATAATTTCAAATTGCTTGCTAAAACTTTAATTTTTCTAAAAGCTTTGCATAAATGAATCCATTTTCGATGGAAGAGACACAACCCTTCTCTCAAGACCTGTAATTGTTAATTATATATCTCAAATAATTTCTCTGTTGGGAAGCATCCATCCATCCATACTGCTATAACAAGGTGTGAATACATGAGAATGGTTTTGTATAGTGTATGGGGTGGGCATATGGCATGGCGAAAGAACGCAGGGAACAAGAAGCAAATTCTTGCACTTTTAGCCATTGCCATAGAGCCTGATGTTGCTTTCTTGTACATGGAGGAATGTCCCTGCGACAATTAAAGACTGTGATGCAGTGAGTTTAGACTTGTGTAGTAATGATAGATGGGTGTGGAACAAGCACAGATAGAAGATCGCATGTCCTTAAACCCTACATTAAACACCATTCTTAATGCAAAAGGCTTACCCTTCCTTAAAATTTATCCTTTGTATTGGGAAGATAATGTTCATTGCTCATCTATCATAGACTTCATTTATTGTATACTAAATGCGATTATATTTTGTACAACATGAGCAATTTTTTTTTGCGTGAAAAAATTTAGAAACATAATGAAAGAATGTATTCTCCTTCGCCATCTTTTTGGTTCGTGCTGCATTTAATAAAAATTTCCACCATAAATAATGAGGAGCGTGCGACATTCCTCTCTCGACAACAAGAGACGAAGTAGTGTTTATTACTTTATTACTTCAAGAGAGTTTTAACACCGAGCTATTGGAATATATAATGGCCATCCTTGCAGTCATACCAATGCAAGAGGAATGATTTTTGACTATTTCTCCTAAGTCTTTTATTGTTGCGGGAAAAAAGGCTTGAAAAAATAGTACAATATCTAAGTGTGAGATTTTAGCATAAATTATGTGGTTCAGAAAATATAAAAAAAATATGTAAGAATACTAGCAATTGAATTTTGGTGTGTATTGGTTATGTGAAGGTAAGTATAAAATCTGTTATATATCAGTGGAGCATATCAGATATCCAATAATATCTGATATCTAATAATATTGGATATCCGATATTATCGGATATTCGATATCTCCCGCCCAAATTTGGATTCAAGCTTTTCATTTTCATCCTATTTTGAATGTTTATTTTACTTGATGTATTACTATTTTATTTAAACAATATTAATAGTATATTAATATTAATATTATATTAATATTAATATTATTATTATATTAATATCATAATAATATTATATAATCTAGAATTCCTACATAGAGAGAGAGGAGTAGGAGAGAGAGAGAGAGAGAGACCCCTTACAACATACTTGAGTATTCAAATGGGTTAAAAGGGGTCATGGGGTCTTCCTTGGGATCCTAGTACGCCTTATCACGTATTAGGACCTCTAGGAAGACCCATGACCCCTTTTGACCCATTTGAATGCTCAAGTGTGTCCCAAGGGGTCCTAAGACCCCTTAGGACACACTTGAGCATTCAAATGG
>MU226654.1:164386-182859 GCA_018584345.1 Thuja plicata | reverse complement strand
TTGAATGCTCAAGTGTGTCTCAAGGGGTCCTAGGACCCCTTGGAACATACTTGAGCATTCAAATGGGTGAAAAGGGATCATGGGGTCTTCCTTGGGGTCCTAGTATGTGATAAGGTGTACTAGGACCATTAGGAACACCCCATGACCTCTTTCAACCCATTTGAATGCTCAGGTGTGTCCCGAGGGGTCCTAGAACCGCTTAGGACACACTTGAGCATTCAAATGGGTTAAAAGGGGTCATTGGGTTATCCTAGGTGTCCTAGTATGCCTTATCACGTACTAGGTCCCCTAGGAAGACCCCATGACCTGTTTTGACCCATTTGAATGATCAAGTGTTTCCCAAGGGGTCATACAACCCCTTAGGACACACTTGAGCATTCAAATGGGTCGAAAGGGGTCATGGGGTTTTCGTAGGGTTTCTTGTACATGATAAGGTATACTAGGACCCCTAGGAAGATCCCATAACCCCTTTCAACCCATTTAAATGCTCAAGTGTGTCCTAAGCGATCCTACAACCCCTTAGGACACACTTGAGCATTCAAATGAGTCGAAAGGGGTCATGGAGTCTTCCTAGGGCCTTACCATGTACTAGGATTCCTAGGAAGACCCCATGACCTCTTTCAACTCATTTGAATGCTCAAGTGTGTTCGAAGGGGTCCTATGACACAATTGAAGGGGTTGTAAGGGGTCCTATGACACATTAGAACACTTAAGTGTGTCGTAGGACCACTTGCAACACACTTGAGCATTCTATTGTGTGGAAACAGGTCATGGGGGCACACTTGAGCATTCCAATGTGTCCTATGACCCCTTGGGACACACTTGATGCTTAGGAATGTTAAAACTTGGTCAAAATGAAAATAGTACTCACGAGAATGAGAGAATGCACTTGAAATGTTGAACCATTAGAAGCAGAGAGCATGACATCTGTATTAGGCAATGCTTAACCTGAGATTTTTTGAAGAAACCCACTCTCCTCTTGTGCACTCTCTCATTGTTTCACTTCCTCTGCACACAAGATTGCAATCTCTTTTTTCATTATTTGCAATTGTTGTCTTCGGGCTTGGATAATTTGACCCAGTTGATTTTCCCTCTCTTCTCCCAATAATCTCATCTCTTCTCACAGATTTTTTAGTAATTCAAAATTATTTCTCACCCTCTGCCCTAAGTATTTTGTTTTCTTCCTTCACCCCGTGAAGTTCGTATAAAAGACATGTACATGGTAATATTTATAGTATTTAAGAGGCAGAAATTGGTAATAATTGGAGCAATAGGAGTAGTACCCCTTGGGACACACTTGATTGTTCCAATGTTTCAAAAGGGGTCATGGGGACTTCCTAGGGATCCTAACGCATGATAAAGTGTTCTAGGACCCCTAGGAAGTCTCCATGACCCCTTTTGACTTATTAGAACACTCAAGTGTGTCCAAAGGGGTCCTATGACCTCTTGGAACACACTTGAGATTTGAAATGTGTTGAAAGGGGTCATGAGGACTTCCTAGGGGTCTTAACGTATGATAAGGTGTACTAGGACCCCTAGGAAGTTCCCATGATCCATTTTGACACATTAGAACACCCAAGTGTGTCCAAAGGGGTCCTATGACCCCTTCAGACACACTTGATTGTTTCGATGTGTCAAGAGGGGTCATATGAAGTTGCATGACAAACCTTCCTACAGAGATGTCCACAAAATTCAAAATTCTTCATACATCGGGCCTTGCAAATCCAATTCTCACATGTCCTCCGTGATGACATTTCCTAGGACAAAGATGACCACAAATTGATTTTTCTTTGCACATTTCATGGTACAAAAGCTCATACTTCCATCGTCATACCTCCTTAAAACATGAGATTTGGTAACAACATACATCCAGCATCATCTCGATGTTTAGGGCAATATAGTGGTATTCCATTACCAACATACCTATTATATGTAAAATGCTTATGATATCACTCCACACTGGAGAATTGTCTGAGACTAGCTCGACATTTCCAAAGACATACAGACCAATTCTAGCCTTGAAAAGGGCATCACAAGTTCTGTTTGGAATGTTAAGAAATCCTATATTTTTTTATGTTTTCACATTCAAATTAGGAATTCAATGTTTCTTGTACCAAAAAAAACAATATGATATCAACTCTCTTTTCCTTAGTCCAGAGTACATTTGCTAAGAATTGAGCTCTGAGTTCTAGATACTAAGCTTGCTAGAATTTTCTAGTATTCATATATTTCCTCCAAAAATTAATCCAAAGCTCTGTTAGTAAAGCACACTATGAGAATGGGACCAAAGGAATTTGCAATCTTATGAAGCAAAGCCTTTATAATTTGGAACCTGGTAAATGTTTTTCTAGTGCCAGGAGGGCCCTGAATAATGGCCAATTTTTCAATGAACTAATGATTAATGGCCACCTCCTAACTATCATCAACAAAATCACATTTGCAAACTTGTTTCCAATCAAAATTACATTGAAGCTGAACTGTTTTGGCTTCTAGATAAACTAGCTGATCTGTAAATAAAATATTGAATGAAAGACCAAATTGTAAACCATCTTTACCTCCTCTCATCCCGACATATTGAACAGAGTTATAAACCTAGAAATCAGAGGACCCTTTCTGCTCAACAAACTCCCATTTTTTCTTGTAACTACCTTTAATTTGGTTCACACACTCCCTATAAGCTTCAATTAAATCTTCTCTTATAACCTTGAACTGGGTGTGTAAATAATTACATATACATTCTCATATGGCTCTACAGTTCTCTATTTATAGGAATACAAGACTCTCCATCTGCGCCATCATTTTGCACAAGTTCCATGGCAGGAGGTAATATATGGAGAGAGAGAGAGTAGGAACTCTAGAGAGAGAGAGAGTAGAAGTAGGAGAGAGGGAGTAGGCACTCTCTCTCTCTCTCTCTCTCTCTCTCTCTCTCTCTCTCTCTCTCTCTCTCGTAGGAACTCTAAAGAGAGAGAGAGAGTTCCTACTCCCTCTCTCTCTACAGTTCCTACTCTCTCCTACGTATTATTGTTATACTATAATATTAATAAATAATTAATACTAATATTATACTATTATAAAATAGAGAAATTTAAATAATAATATAATACTAATATTTAAATAATTATATAATACTATATAAAAATAACTATATAATACTAATATTTAAATAATTATATAATACTAATATTTAAATAATTATATAATACTAATATTTAAATAGTTATATAATACTAATATTTAAATAATTATATAATACTAATATTTAAATAATTATATAATACTAATGCTAGTACCATCTAATATTAATATTAAAACAAATGAAATTTATAATATATAAACTAAAACTCATAAAATTGAAAAATTGAAAAATCTTGAATTATAAAATTTTGAAATTAAAATGTTGTATTTGGGAGGGAGATATCGGATATACGATAATATCGGACATACGATAATATCAGATATACGATTAGGCTTGGTAGTTGCTTTGGGTTTTGGCTTTCCAATGCCAAACGTGGTTGGTAAACCCAAATGTCATGTTCACCATATTTCCTCTGATATACAGACTTAGACAATGTAGCTGACGACCTTTTTTTTACCCAAAATTGATGAAACGAAAAGGGTTTCTTAAAGACATTATCAACTTTCCATTAATATAATTGCTGTCAGAATTCGAGTTCAGTAAGTAATTATTACTTATTTTCTAGTTGATATATCTCTAAAGTCCTGATTGACATACTAATTGAAAAACAACCATAACTTTCAAACATTTTAACCTTTTTGAAATCTGAATCATGCATCACATTCTATGCTTCGCCTACTATAAGAAAAAAAAAGTTTCCAATTTTGTAAAGTTTAAAATTACTTAAGGTGGTTAGACACGAGATTTTTTTTTATTTTGAATAGGTTGTAGCCAAAAATTCATAATTAATTATTTATTTGGTAAAAACTTACACAAAAATATGCGTCACATCTGGGCATGAGTCTACTACTTATATTTAGAATCTTGTGGAAATATATCATCATTTGATTGTGATTAAGGTGGTCAGACATACACATACTTTTTATCTTTTTCCTGAAATTTTCGTACTACTGCATTGAAATCTAAAATATTGAGCAATTAGATAAATTTTATTTCAAAAAAGGGCTAGTAGTTTAGAAACTACATTCAATTTCCTACAGATTCTATTCTTACAATGTTTTCACATAAGGTTGATAAGATTTTCAGCTTTTTACGTCAAGTTGACTAACCCTAATTTTCTAAATTTTCATTGTCACTTAAGGCCATAGCTTGGTTTACCATGATCCTGCACATACCCATGTAATTTATTTTAAATTTGGTCAATTAGATCAAAATTTTTTAAGAAATTTGTACACATGTCTTTGAGAACTATAGAGACACTAGTAAAAAAATTAAACTTCAATATGTTAATGTTGTCAAAAATACAAAAGATTATATCGATATAAAGCTTAAAAGATGTGAGAAATTATGGTGGAAATTTCACAAATACCCAATTTATGATTTTTTTAAACCTGATGACATGGAATTGGAGAAATTTTTTTCGAAGAACAAAACACGTAGAAAAGGAGGGAAATAGAGGGAAATGAAGATCCTAAGCCTTAGCCTTGTTATCCAAGCCTATTAACTAGCCTTTTTCTTCTCTTAGAAATTTACCAGACCTAAGTGCAAGTGGGTTATTTGAATTTATATTAACCCAATCATGTTAGGGGTGTATTGCTATTTTTTTGGGTGGGTGATCACTTTTTTGTACACCATCTTGGTGCACTTACCCGTGAATTCTAATTTACACATGAAAAAGAGTGTCATCACATAGTCGTCCACTATCGTGGGTTATCCTGAAATGTCTCTCTAGACTTCGTCCCCAAGGTGAGAACTCATGTGGAACCGAAAACTTTTTGTGAGGACAAGGAAGTCAAATTTATAGATCAACGACACACAGAAAATCATACCTTCTCCAACCCATCCAATGTCCATACAATATTTCTCATGGACACAGGTGGGAAAACATAATTATATTTATTAATGTGTAACCCAACCCAACTCATTTTATTATGTGATCACTTGATTACAACTCCATAATCGGTTACCCTGGCAACCGCTTAGGGCCCCGACCCACATTGCAAGCCACTCTCCTACTAATTCTCCTAAAAAAACCTTCCCACGCAACAAAAATTAAAAGAGCATAAAATAGAAAACTCATATGTCCATCCTATCCACAAGGATTCCAAGGATGTCATCTTATATATGTCATGGTACATATCACATATGAATGCTAATAAAATTTCAAGGCATAGTCCAATCCCATATTCTAAATAATGGCATAACCAAATCCAATAACATCTTAGCAAGCCAACCACCAAACCTCAACAAGGAAATTAAAATTGACAAGAATCCCCTAAACATATAGTATGCATAAAATATTCCTTGCAAAATATCATTAACCATGAAGTTAGTAGAAATCACAATGAAAAGGTTGCACAAACAACAAGTTCTCGGGAAAAGCCTCTGGTATACTATAACGAATATCCACAGTACCAACCTCCAACACACACCTACTGACATAAAAAGTATATAATCACATCTACACATTACATTAATCTTATAACACATTTTCAACACACACACACACACATTTTAACAACAATTCAAAGCATCTCCAACTTATAAATTTTTTAAATAGTTTTATAGACAATTTTATAAACAATTGTAGGCACTCCTACACACAATTCCAACTACATAATTACATAAACCTTTCTTTACTCATATACCACAAGAATGACAAAACACTATACATTTCTTTAACTTTTTGATTCCTTTCACACAAAAAGCCACAAACCTACACAAAAACCACAAAATTTAGTAATTACTAATAAAGAGAGCCCTATGACACATAAATTAATAAAAAATGATAATGATTTAATGATAATTAGTATAACCTTATAATGAAATCAAACCACCACTAGATTATATAATATGAACATAATAATAATATTAAATCAATATTTAATATTAACAATTGTTAATATTAACTTAGTCGTAGTGTCTGTGGTGGTGGCCTGTTTCATTTTTTGGTTTTGTTATTTTTTGTCTGGGCAAACATTTTGATCTATAGCTATGTAATTGGGTTTCAGGCACCCTGTAAAACCTGCTTTACTTAATAAAAAAACTAGTCGTAGTTAATATCATCTTTTATATATTAAATCTTTAATTAAATTATATTAGGTCACTAGTTAATGATGAATATTTGATATTTTAATCTTAGGTGATTATAATAGGATAATTTAATGGTCATTTAAATGTAATTAATCGAACATTGAATTATGATACATTAACATAAACATAAGGAAGGGTATTACAAAAAATATAAATTGTCATTATTTTGATATTAATCAATAATAAATTTGTTTTTTTGCAAGTATTTTTTATTAGGGGAAAATATGTTTTAAATGGACCCGAAACCCTTTTATACATAGATTTTAAAAGGCATCTAGAACCAACCATAAACAAACAACTTCAGAATGTAACACATTGCATAAGAATAACTAATCATTACTACAAAAATAATAGCCTAGACAAATGTTATCATACAAAGCACAAGCTTAAGTAAAAATAGACCAAATCCTTATAAATCAAAGTACAAGGTTTTCAAAGGTTCCCTTGGCCTTAACAAGAGAAAACCATGGGTTATACCAGGTACTCATTACCTTAAAAAGAATGGGTTTTAAAAATGCTCCCAAAACATTTATTTTCACCATCAATCAAAAAAAAAGAACACTCACTAGTAAGAAAATACACAAAGGGTTTTATCCAAGCTCCCTTAACTTGTGTAAGGGTTTTGTCAAGATCCCTTAACCTAAAAAATTTCCCAACAGAAGAATAAGACCAAGGGTTTTTGAAAGGCACTCAAGACCTGAAAGATAGGTTTTGAGCTAGCTCCCAAAACCAAGCTGAAAGTTTTAATGAAGGCACCACACTAGTCAGTCCACACCACACTTTCAAAACTATTATCCACCTTAATAGGAGAGGAACCCACCTCCATAGGAGAAAAAGTAGAGGAAACAATTTGAGGGGAACCCAAAAGCAACTTCCAACCAGTACCAAGGCAATCCCTATCAAAAGAAGACCTCATAGAGCCACTAAAAAACACTTTCCTTAAGAAATACACCACTTGTATAAGGTATAACACTGCCTTAATAGGAAAGAGGAAAGAGAAGTACAAAAGAAACATTAGACTATCCTAAAACACAACCACATAGAGGTACCTGACCACAATAGGGGGTAGATTTCCCTTAATAGGAGCCTCAAATGTAAGAAAATAGTACCAAAAAAGAGCAAACCTCTTAAGATTAGAACTCGAACAACACTAGGCATCAACTAAGATGATTACAACTCCATGGATAGGAAACCATAATAAAAAAACAAAATAGGCCCAGGTTGAGCCCTTTAAAACTACCAGCAACCAACCAAACCCCAAGAACAAAGAAGCACCCAAAAACCCCAACACCAAACAAAGCCTACACAAAATGTCAACTAGGAAATACATTAAAACACCATAGGACAAAATGAAGCACCCAAAAATAAAGGTACCCAAAAGAGAGATGTTTACCAAAAAAGCTAACCAAAATGGAACACCACCCAAAGAGAGATATTTTAGAGCCACACCAAACACACCAAGAAGAAAATGACTGCCAAAAACAAGAACATCGGTAGAAACACTAGATCCCACAAATAGGGTCACACCCTCACACCAAGGCCTCCAAAAGACTGCTAAAAAGGACAATTGAAAGAGGGGAAGGAAGCACTTCCATGGATGACCACACCCAAATCTAAAAAGAAGTGACCACTGCGAGCTAGGAAAAAATTCACTATGGTCAGCCAAGAAAAGATGACACACCACAAAAATTGAATATTTGGCAACCACCACCAAAAAGAGTCACCAAACACAAGAAAAATCCAAGCACTAAAGAACCGACCAAAAGCCACTAAAGAGAAATTCCCCACTGTCAAAAAAGTTTCCATAAACACCGTGTGAAAGTCCAAAAAAATGTCGATCTACATCGCTAAGTTTGTCACTGTCATTGTCTACAACAGAGACACTGTCTGAAGGCATCAAGAAAATGGAGAGAGAAAAACCTCTGCCAAAGAAAAAATGGAACCATAAACCAAAAAAAAATAAAAAAGGACCATGGAATGACCACCAAACAAATCCTAGGAGCATCTTCCAAACACTCAAGTTTGTTGCCTTCATCATCCTCTAAAGTATCGACCTCCCCTGCACCACCCCTGTAACTTGAAACTCTAGCACTACCACGCTCGTGCTCATTCCCTCTTTTCCTCATTTCAAACTATGACCATGCATATGCTATTGTTGATATTAACTTGCACACTCATCACTTTTTGATTTGTTGCCATTGTTAACAATTCAAAATATGTAAATTTTAGTAAGTTTCTAAATTAAATTTGATTTTTTTACATATTTTTAATGCAAATATTATTTTGTTTTTAAATTAAATTTGATTTTTTTATCAAACATAAAAACTATAATTAATTGATTTTTTATATAAATTATTTAATATATTTAAAAAATAAAGTATTATCTCTACTTCAAAATGTGTAATAGTATTTATGTCGAATTCAAAAGTTTTTCAAATTAATTGAAATATACAACATTATATCTAGTTCAAAACTATAATATTGTTCAGTGCTAAATTAGAATTTTTTTGGAAATTATTGAAAATATACATATCTCTAGTTTAAAATGTGTAATAGTTTTGTATGATTCTTTTGGGAAAACAATTCATGTGCCTTTTCAAAGAAGACAATTCATTTTGGCAAACATTTGACGAATTAAAATAATGTAGTCCGCATGGAATAGTTGGAGCAAGGAAAGCCCATTGTTATGAGGTATAATTATTAGTGTACAACTATATTTACCTAGGTATCCACATAGTCTTTTAAGCCTCACTAGATGACTTGACACCTACCCTCACGAGGTTTCAAGTTAGTTATAGGTTTGTCAGTGGTGTCAAATTATATTTTACACAACACCCTATTTCCTTGGGTTGTTTTTTCCACCACTCTTGTTTGAGGAGACAATCCCTTATTTTGTGGAGGTACTCACATCTATATGTACACTTCTTATTCCATTATTCCGATGTGAGATTTTCATTTTCTTTTGTGCCTACACTCTATCTATTTGATTTTGGCTTCTTTTTCATCATACTAGAGCACTAATTAGTTGTTTAAATATATCTCCTGAATCAGTATTTCATGTTGGGAACTTGAAAACACCCAGCCAAGTTTCTAAATCTCTCAAAACACTATTTGGGACAATTAATGAACTTAGAAGTCATGAGTCAGGAAATCAACTCTTAGGTAGTAGTCCTTCAAGGTTTTCAACTTTAGAGGACTTCTTCACTAAATTTAAATATTTAAAGTTGCAATTAAGAGATTGTTGAATTAACAAGAAAGAGGATCAATTAGTGCCTTCTGTACTTTCTAAACTAAGTCCTGAATATTCAGTCTTTGTGTCTACTTTCTATTCTACAAAAAAAGAGATTTTGGAGCCTCTTGGACTATGACCTCACTTGATAACTTTATTTCTTATCTTAAAAGGGAGAAAGAAAAGATAATCCAAATGGGCACTTTGAAGGCTACTAAACCTCAAGCCCTAGTTGCAAAAAATAAAAAATAATCAATTTCAAAAGGAAAGAAGAAGAAAGATTAAAAAAAGGACAAAGGAAAATAAGAAAGAAGATAGATTTGACAACTCTAAAAAGGATAAATTTTCTCATACTAAACCGACTAAGGAGAAAGTTAAATGTGCCTATTGTAACAAGTTTAGGCATGATGAGCATCAATACTTATAGAAGCAACTTCATCAGATTACAAAAAAAATTTAAGAAGAAGAATATAGGCCTATCTAATTCAAGGCATCTTCATCAACTCAAGAAAATAAAAAAGGAGAAAGATAAATAAAAAGGAAAGGCCTTACTTGCTACAACATCTTCATGTCCATCATGGATTATAGATTGAGGTGCTACACATCATATGGGTTCTCAAAAAGTTATCTTTTCATCCTTAGATAATGCTAATATGTCCTCAATCACCTTGGGGGATAATACTCAAACATTGGTTAAAGGGAGAGGGAATATTGAAGTTTAAGGTGGAACATTTTCAAATGTTCTATGTGTTCCTTCACTCACAACTGATCTACTTTCTATGTATCAAATTAATCACCTAGGAAAGGGCATGAGAGTCCATTTTTGTCCAAATTTAATTGAGATAAGAGATGTGCAATGAAAAAACTTGGAAGTTGTAGGGGAGGCTCATCATCAATCCAGATTGTATACCTTCTCCAACTTTGCCAAAGATTTTTCTTGAAAGACTCTACTAACTCATTCCAATGAAGTTAGTAAACTATGACATGAGAGGTTTGGCCACCTTAACAACTACTATATTGAACAAATATGTCAAAACCAAATGGTTAAGGGTTTATCAAAGGTTAAGTTTTCTAAGGGAATTTGTAAAGGTTGTACACATGGAAAAAATTTAGAAGCAAAATTTGATAAAGGAAAATCATGGAGGGAAAAAAAGTCTTTGAACTTGTTCATAGTGATGTTTCAGGGGCTTTTCCTCATACATATTTTTACCAAATCGAGATATATTCTCACTTTCATTGATGATTTTTTAAGATTCACATGGGTCTACTTCCTTAAGTAAAAATAAATAGTATTTGAATATCTTAAAAATTTAAAATCTCTAGCTTAGAAGAAACCAAGAAAAGTCATCAAATTTCTTTGAACAAATAATGGAAGTGAGTATGCCAAGAATCATTTTCAGTAGTTTTGCATAGAAGAGAGGATAGATTTACAACACATAGTTCCATATTCCCCCAAACATAATGGTGTTACTAAATGTAAAAATAGATCTTTAAAAGAGATGGAAAATTGTATGATTCATTCTAAGTTCCTCAAACTAGCATATTGGGTTGAAGCAATTGATTATGCATGTTATGTTTAGAATAGATTTCCTCATAAATCCTTGAAGGGTATCACTCCCTTTGAATCTTTGAAAGGATGGAAACCTATAGTTGATCATTTTAGTCTTTGGGTATCCAGCTATGGCACACATTCCAAATGAACAACACAAGGCTATGGATCCACAATACCAACATTTCATCTTTGTTTCATATCCAGATGGTGTAAAATTATATCACCTACTCTGCCCTACCACACATGATTTTTTTATAGAGAGAAGTGTTAAGTTTCAAGAAACATCTCTTGAAACTATACTCTAGACATCTCAAGTTGATGTGGACCCTTCAAATCCAGATGACAATACTGATGATTTAGGTTATTCGCAATTGAGTTCTAGAGAAAAATCTTCTTCTTCAAGTTCCTATAGTGACACTAGTTATATGAGTACTCATCTTCATGTAGTTCAAGGATGCTATCAGATGTTGATATGTTTGCATCAGCCATACATCACATTATATAGGGGACATATATTGGGGTACGAGATTTAACAGATGATAGTTCATATATATATATATATATATCTATATATTTATATATTTTTTTAATGGGGTGTGGGGGATGGTCACAAGCCTTCTTTGCTTTAGTTTCAAATCTACAAACATTTTGAGAGGCCTTAGGTATACTAGAGTGGGATATTTCTATGAATGAGGAATATGATTCCTTGATTAGAAATCACACTTGGGATTTGACTTCACCTCCTAAGGGAAGGAATATAGTTCATTGTAGGTGGATATATCAAACTAAATTTGCATTAGATGGGGCAATTGATAAGTATAAATCATGTTTGATTACAAAAGGTTTTTCAAGAGTTGAGGGTATTGACTATGCATAAAAAATTTCATCAATGGCTAAGATGACTTCAATTAGACCCAAACTTGCTATAACTGAAACACGTGGATGGGTTATACATCAAATGGATGTGAAGAATGCATTTATTCATGGAACCTTCAGGAGGAGATTTGTGTGGAATAACCACTAGGTTTTTACATGATTCATCCTTAGTTTGCAAACTATGGAAATCTAGATATAGCCTCAAATAAGCCCATAGGGCTTGGTATGCCAAGATTGATACTTAGCTTTTATCTTAGGGATTTACTAGATACCATTAAGATCTTAATGTGGATCTTGCACTACTTCACTAGTATTGATATTTCACAATAAGATTTAGGGCTTACAGTTTCTCAATCCAACTGCACTCTTGATTTACTTCCATGTTTTCACATGAATTCTTGTAGACCATGTCTGACTCCCTTTCTATCTAGAGTCAATCTTGAGACTTCTTTCACTTCACCTTTGGTTGATGCTACTTTGTATCAAAAACTTGTTGGTAGTCTTATTTACTTGAATCATACTAGGCCAGGCATATCATATGCATTTGGCATGGTTTTGATATTTACGAAGGAGTCTCATGAGTTGTATTAGAAAGAAACTAAGAAAATTCTTCACTATCTTAATGACACACTTGAGTTTGGTATGCATTACAAAGTTAGTTCTTCATTTGAATTGGTTGGTTTTAAAGATTCATATTGGACTAGTGATACTGATTATCGTAAGTCTACTTCAGTTTAGAGTTTTTTCTCTTCGATCAAGAACTATCAATTGGTCTAGAAAGAAGCATAATGTTATTGTTATATCATCCATACAGGTAGAGTTCAGAGGGGTTGTTAATGCAGCTACTGAGGACATATGGATTCAAGGAATTATTTTTTAGTTTTCTAATCCTTATAGGAAGCTTACAATTATCTATTGCGATAACTAGATTGCTATTCAGATATTAGTAAGCTAGTTCATCTTTAGTTAATCAAGCACATATAGATCCATATGCATTATATTCAAGGCTTGATTCATCGACACCTCATTGACTTTTTCTTTTTCCAGTCTTCATAAAAGGTTTCTGATATCTTCACCAAATCCTTTACTGAAAGAAATTTCATTCATATATGAGATCGTCTTGGCATGTTGTATACATCAACAACATCATCATCATCCTTTCAGAAGAATTTCTAGTCTACTCTTCTTTTTTCTCTCTTTTGGAGGATATTTTTTCTTCACTGGGTTTTCTTTCTGAGAGAGTGCATTATACATGGGTACCTCATCAAGTTTTGTATCTGAGAGCCATTACTTTTTACTCACCTAACCTATTCTTAAGGGGGGGTGTTATTCTACACCTATATTTACCTAGGTATCTACATAGGATTTTAAGCCTAGCTAGGTGACTTGACACCTACCGTCATGAGGTTTCTAGTTAGTCATAGATTTGTGAGTGGTGTCAAATTGTATTTGACACAACATCCTATTGAACCATGGGTTATTTTTTCCACCACTCTAGTGTTAGTATCTCGTCCCTCATTTTGTGGAGACACTCACATCTATATGTACACTTCTTTTTCTATTATTCATATTTTAGATTTTTATTTTCAGTTGTGTCTATACTCTATCTATTTGATCTTGTCTTCTTTTTTCAATAATAAATCCTGCATAAGAGATTTTGAGAGATTTGATAGGCAATAGGTATCAAGATTTTAGTTAGCGAAATTGATCAAAGATGATCTAGATCTAGGGTAAACTACATAGACGAACAATTTATATGTGAAACAATGTGTGCTAATGTATCAATCAAAGCACATCATATGACCAAATTTCATTTCCATCATCCCCTAGTGATTTTCCATACAATATTTTAAAGCTCCCATTTTGCATGGGCTATGGGGATACTGACAATTATTTTAGTCTTATTATAACACTACCAATCATATTTTCTTGAAATATTTTGGATTTGATAGATGTATTTTATGCATAACCTACAATCATGCTGTAAAATCTAATTAATGGAGTGATACGACATTTATTTGAGGCATTTCTCAAACAATTTATGTGCCCTGTTCTCTCTTTGATATATTGTATGCATGTCTACCTGTGTATTAACAACTATAATATATAAGAGTAACTACCCCCTCCCCTCCCATTTATGCATTGATGGATCTTAGAATGGTTTGCTTGTAAGGACAACAATATTCCCTTAAAATCACAATGAATGAACTGAAACCAATAATGTTCAATACAAGATGAGGTAAAAACTACTCACCATCTCACTAAAAATGTTGAAAAAAAAGTGAATTATTGAAGATCTGGATTATACAATCCATTTTATTTTACAAGGAAAACTCCATAATGATAGAAAAAATTCATTTAAAAATCACTCATGAAATTAGGATCTGGAAGCCTACAACTTCAATATTTTTTGAATAAATGTGTGTACATAGAAAAGGGTTAAAAAGACCAATACAATGGATGATTCTCCTTGTAATTAATGTGGTATTCAAGGCATTGCAACTTGAGCTCCTTTCCATACTTGTTTATGAATCAATCCACCTCTCAGCAAGAGGAAGAAATCATTCAATTCTTGTCATCAAATGTGCTACAAACATTTAAAGAGATCTACAGAAAAGGTGAAATGATGGTATTCAACCATTGTTGTATTTATGGATCAAAAAAATGGCCTTCCACTACCACCATGATGACATGAATCTTTAAATTCTAGTGTTACTATACAATATTTTTTCTTAATATGGATTTTCTAACACTCTATAGGAATGTCTCTCAGAGTAATTAAAGTTTTTAAATTATTAAATTAACTAATTTTCATTAATTTCTTCTAATTCAAAATAATTAAATAATAATAATTAATTTAATTTTTTTATTATTATTTTATTTATATTTAGGTGGCTTAACAAAGTTATAACCATTTACTTTACTCGGCCATGGTTGAAGAATGATATTTCTTAGGCAGGGGTCCCATGAGGGAGGCTTAAGAAAATGATTTTTTAAGCACACAGAAGGAAATAATATTGTATTCATGGGACCGGTAGCTTCCTGAAATGTAGATATTTTAATGGTGAACTGCACTACAGAATTCATGGGATGACCCTCTTTAAAAATTTCTTAAAAATCTCAGCAGCTTCAGGTTGATTTTATAGGAAGCACCCTCCATAGAATTGTAGGAGCTGCTGAGTTTTTTAGTAACCCCCCTAAAGAACCCCATGCTTACTTCTAAATTATAAGAAATGTGTACATTCTAGTTAAGTACAACTTCCTTCTCCTCCTCCTCATATAAACTTATGGATAGAAGTGAACCAATTTCTTTTGTATTGCTATTTATATTTTGTTATCTCTATATGATATATTTTTTTGTCAATAGTTTATGTCAAAGTCATAGAGTCAAGAAGAACCATTCGGTGAAAGGAGTTCATCATATATTTGACTAGTCAGTAATTCATACTGAGCCAGTCAGTGAAGTCATACATAAGAGATAAGTTGGTAAGTGAAAAGAGTTATAAACTAAGTACTGAGCGTCTACAATTACCGAGTGTTACATTACATTGAATGCATTGAAGGACACCGAGTGGATAATCACCAAGTACTGAAGTTCTTATAACCAAGTTGAAGGAGTTACTCAATGGAGTTAGACAGATAGTCAAAAATGTGATCAAATCACATTTAATGATTTGTCATAGCATTAATTCCATTACTACAAGTATTTATAATAGTTTATTACATGATCATAGATTCAAATAAATTAGAGTGAAGATCTAAAGCATAGATCAAGCGGAAAAAGAAATTTTTCTAGTACCAGTAAAAACAAAAAGTACCAAGGTTTAAAGTGACATGGGTACTAAGTAGAAAATAAGATCTAACAGTTAATAATGACTCACAACAACCTAACACATAAATTTAAGAGGCATACAATCTTATGTATAATGGATGATTTATAGAGAAGAGAATGAGAAAAGAGGCTGATATTGTTGAGGAAGTTGTTAAGAGTTATTTGAAGAACAAAGAGAAAAACAGAGAGAATCGAGCATAAATTAAGCTACAATAAAGTAGAACTGAGTAGTGTTACAATTTGAGATTGAGGTAACACATATCATCTAGCACATAAAGTTTGAACAAAAAATTTATTTGATGCATTTTTACAGACATTATTGAGTCATTGATACTATTGTATTGAGAGGTTTAAATCCCAATACTCAGTAGATCTTAACCAATATTATATTTGTAAATCATTTAACAGGATACATCTCTAAGTGTAGAGTTTGTAAAAATCCTCTAACCAGGTAGACCTAACAAGTCTTTTTATGCTCTTGATCGGGTAAGATATCAAAATGGCTAAACATTGTAAGCTCTAACCGAACAACCTTTATACTATAGTTAGTGAAGGTTGTGGGTGTCATCCCCATTGTACTTTTTTCGTTTAACCAAGGATTTCTGCGTTACCAAAACCATGGTGTTATGAGTTCTATTTTTTATTATTTTCATGTGATGTTTTATAAGCTTTATATTACTTTCATTTCAAAGTTATGAACTCGAAAAACAACAAGCAATAGTATATGGTACTAATTCACCCCTCCCCTCTTAGTCCCAACTTTCCATAGTCATTCTAACAATTGGTATCAAAGCTTCTACTCTTGAGTTAAAAGGTTTGACCACCTGAGAGTTAAAGATCTTAGCCATGGAAATTTTTAGGAAATTCAAAAGGATTGATGGTCTTTAATCTGATTTGGAAGGTGCAAGAGATTTAATCATTGATATGAAAAATAAACTTGAGAAGTCTCTAAGGATCATAAAGAAAATATATGATGAATTAAAGGTTACACAAGAGCAAGTTGATAAACTTGAGAAAACATTTGAAGGAAGTGTAATTGATGTGTTAGAATCAACTATAAGAGAATTAAAAGAAAAGATTGATTCACTTACCGTGCACTTGGACCTAATGAAGATAGATCTTGAAACCAACATGATAAGAATGACCAAATTGATTGAAGGAAAAAGGACTGTTGAAGACAAAAAGAAAATGATAGAAGATGACAAAAGACAAATTGAAATTAGGTTAACTGAGAAAGATAATGAGCTTATGAGAATGACCCAGGTTCACTATGATATGACCGACCAACTTCTGCATGCAAATCAAGGTAACCCAAGAAAGGAGTTTGAGAACCAGGCACCGAAAGCTATGATTGAAAGAATGGGTCAACGACTGAAATATGAGAAGGATGCAAATGAAATACTAAAAAGAAATGAAGAAGCACTAGAATATTTGGACCAGAAATTCAAGAATCAAAAGAAAAGGAATGAAAAAATAGGAATTGGATTCAAAGAGAACAACACTATCGAGAAAGGAGAATCATCTAATGCATAGAAAGATCAAGGTACTGCACCCCCACCAAACCAAAAGAAACCAAGTTGTAATTATTGTGGGAAGCCTAGACACACTATTAATATATGTAGAAGAAGGAAAGGTAAAGTACACCTAAATTTGATGGTTATTGATTTAGATACAATAGTTATGGACATCAATATTTTGAATGCAGACCTAATCTTTCTAATGACACAAGGAAACCTAAGTTTGATAGTTACTGCAAAAACAACAATAAGTATGGACACAAAGCTGAAGAGTATAGAGAAAAGAATATAAATGATAAGTGGAAGCCTAACCAAGAGAATTCTAATGCTAACTGAGCAGGCCCGTCTATACCTTTGGACTATAATACAAGAATTTCATGTTTATCACATGGAAGGTATGGACACATTGTTGCAGATTGCATGTTGATGCATGGAAGAAATAACCAAAGAGCATGGAGAAGCCCCGACATGGAATGTTTTCATTTTCATAAGGTAGGACACCTAGCGATAAATTGTAGATACTAAGGAGATGCACCGAAAGAAGATTAATCTACAGTGAAAGCACCAAATACTGTTGATGAAATTAGAGAAAAAATGAACAAAATCTGGAGGAGAAAGACTCAGGATGATGGAACATCATTCGTAACTGTGTGTGCGTAAATGGGTACCTGTTGAAAATGACACAAACACTCAATAGGTCATTGCATTAGCTTGAAAGGTTAGTCAAAACATGTAAAACCACTAATATCAGCCTATTGTCTTCTAACTAGAAAGAGTGTAATCAGTTGCATATCTAGCCCTTAGAATATGCTCCAAATCAGTGACCAATACTATTCTAGCATGAAGGATTTGATTTGAATTTAAACTAAAAATATGAAAAAACATACAATCTAGCTTTAAAACATGAAATAAAAATAATAAACTAGCATACTAAAATGGATGAAATGTGAGTCTAGAGTGAATCTAACAGCATAACAATGTAATTTGATCCTAAGATGAAGGCTTATTTGCTCTCAAAACATGCTTCTATTTATAGAAGAATGGGAGAGAGAGAGAGAGAGAGAGAGAGAGGGGGACAAGGTTCATTTATGAATTTGGAGGCTCATAAATGATATGTAAGAGCCTTTAATGCCCAAGACATTAATAAGGCATGGGAGAGACATAGGCTTAAGGTCTTCATATTAATGAAGGCATTAATGAAGGCCTTAAAGAGGGAAGGGAGGATGTAAGAGAATATG
>MU226654.1:124058-163439 GCA_018584345.1 Thuja plicata | reverse complement strand
TTTGAATTGTATGGCTATAATAGTTAATATAAATCAGTGATAAAAATCACCTAGGATATTAAATTGATTAAAAGAATTATGCCAAGCAGTAATAGGGTCATTTGGACATAAATCAAGGGTATGATCATACTTAGGGAAAATAGGGTCCATAGTTGCGATAGACCAAATTCAGGTGGTTACAGTAACCACATACAACACCATCTCTACCCAATTGGTTGCATTGAGCTCCACCTAATTGGTGTGAGGTATGTAGGAACTGGATGCTTATTATAAATATTACTCCAGTTCCTAAGTATTAGAGTTAAGATCCATATCAACATATTAAGATTTATCTGGATAAGTTGTGAAAGTTTTGGATGAACATTGTTAGATATGGTTATTTTCTTCGACTCGATAAAACTAAATAACTATGTAGTTGGTATAAAGGTAAATAGGGACTCAACAAGAACATTTATTTCAAATAATTTGAGCCATTGGAAACCCTAATCATGGGAAACCTAAAATAGGTGACCAAATTGTTATTTATTTTGAACCTAACATTTTCAAAAGAGCACTGATCATATTGTAGAGTGATTATTCTGTCAAGATTTCAAGCAATTTCAAGGTAATTCTAAATCTTTGTAAGGACATTGTGATACATTTATGAGATAAATTTTGTACACTGATTTGTGTTTGTGAAGTTGAGTATTACCAAGTGTGCGCTAGTTTTTTAAAGAAATACATTTCAAAGTGATCATGGCACCTAGGATACAAACACTAGTTCTAGTAAAGAATGTCAAACTAGTGAACCCTAAATACAAGTTGCCGCAAGCTATAGCCACAAAAATTGACATGATGGGAGCATTGTATTCAATAATGTCATGATTTATTTTGATTGAAGATGTTTGCACATTCATTCATTACAAAATTTAAGATCTATGTGAAGTTGAGATTGATGCTTCATTTAGTAGGTTGTGTGGGGATGGAAAAGTGAAGGATGAGCACACCAATCTAGAAACAAAAGGATTGGTTCATGCTATACATTTACCAAGGGTATTCAAGCCCCAATGGTTAAGGATGGTACTCAGCCGAGTACATGACCAATTTATGTGGTTGGATGAACTGATTAAGATAACTAAGGATGTGTTGCACATCATCACTGGATTCCCTATTGGAGATAGACCCATGAGATTAAGAAAATTGATAAGGGTAAGCTCAGGGATCTAACCAAGGCACAATGGGATGGAAGAGGATTGAGAATATCTAGAGTGACAGATCTCGAGTTAAGGTATGTATACAACATCATATCTTTCTAAGTGTTTCAATCATCCTGAGTGGACAATGTACCATGTGGAGGAGTTGATCTAGCATACAAGATAGTGAATAAAGGACTACAAATATATATTTGTGAAATTTTTCTGAAGAAGATAAAAGACAACACAAACACAATTAGAAAGGCAAAGACCAACACTTTAAAATTTTGCTCATTGTTGGTATGTATTTTCTTCTACTACCATAATTCATTTCCCTTCATTGGAGATGTAGTTTGGAAAAATCATTCGCCAGTCATATATCATATACATGAGTATATAGAAATTCTAGAAGACAATTTTAGTAAAATTATGTCTGATTACTTTATGAAATTCAAAGCTAGAATGCATAAAAGATATAGATTTCCACCTCAACTAGTTGCCAAGTATCAAGATAAAACATGTTTTGAAGTAGATACTGATGTCTGTATATTTAAAGTTGTTGAACTGAGAGTTAAATGGGTTCAACTCATGGGATATGAGATGGACATTGATATTGGTTCAAAACATATTGAAGATTTATTAGATAAACTAATTGACCCTAATGAAAATAGGTATGTCACTTATGAGGAATGCAAAGATAAAATTAGGCAATATATTTTGGTACCTAGGTCAATTAAGAAAGAAAGTAAAATGATTAATGTTTTATCAAAGACTCTTGGAGTTGATGATACATTGGATAAGGACACTGAGAATGCACAAGCCATTGTATTATTTGAGATGCAAAATTTATAATTGCCTTCACTGAGTAAGAGAGGTATTACAAGGAACACCAGATCATCAGTACAACCTACAACAAAGAAAGTTGTAGAGATAGTTCAACCAAAAGAAAAGATTTTTGGAAAAGCGAGTGAAATAGAATATGATGATTGTTCAATGTTGTTTTTACACAAGTCAATTGCTAGGATCTCGAGATTCATTTTCCTCTCTTGAAAGAATAACAAAGTTATTCCCGAGGTTCTCTGAGGTCATGGTGCAACCTGCTTGGTACTCATATGAAGATAAATGTGAATGTTTACGAGGATGCCTTTGCTGGTACTTTCAAGATGTCAAACTGCAAAACAACTTTAGTGCTTTTTTTGTATTTTCCAATTTATCAAAGATTGTAATTAACTAAGGATGCAAAGTTGTGTTTAAACTAAAGATGATTTTGATTGCTTTCAAATTTATGACAGAAATTTAAATGAAAAGGGTAATAAGAATGAAGTAAATTAATGAAAATGAAATCGTAACAGACATAAACCATTGTTTATCCTTCCTTCAGAATAGAATGATGGAGAGATTTGGGACAAACCCACCGGATATAAACCAGACTACATCAACATTATATACCCGATGGATGCAATCATTTGGAGAGAAAACGTATTCACTCATGCAATATTTTCAAAATCTATCAAATCGTGAAACCACCAAGATGTGCACACACATGAGAAGGATTTATCTTTAAGCCCAAAAGATGATCTTTCCCATACATTCATCACAACAAGGTAGATAAATAATCAACAAAGTCCAACTAAAGAAACACAAATTTGAGACACAATAAAATAGTTGGATGTTTGAAAAGAATGAATAATCATACACACATTAATCAATTTTGCATAGATAGAAGAAAATATCACACCATAAATGAAGCACCAATTGTAGATATTTATTGCATCAAGAATCTGACCATAATACATTTTTTTAATTACAATATATAGATTTCTGATTTACAAACTCTGAATGCCAAAACTAGGGCATCAGAGACTCTAAAAACAATAAAAACAAACTAAAACTAAATATTTACTAAATAAATCTATTGGTAAACTGATACTAAACAACTTGCATGTATCTTTAATCCATTTGCAATCAATTTTCCCATCTAAAAGGGATCAAACTCACTAAGAAAGAACAGATAGAAGTTGGAGTTTCATTGTTTATAACTAGAGTCTTCTTCTTGATCTTTCAGTTCTCCCTTGGAATATTCATGTGTGGTTCTCTTCAAGGTAGGAACCAATAGAAGACCCTTAGTCCTTGCAAAAAGAACTCTAGTTATGCATCCATCTAATTTGAAGTTCTATTTTTGTGCAAAAATGTGATCATGCTGGAATGGCCCAAAATTTGAACCCTGACCTCTCCACAAAAATTTTCCATGTGCAAATTTGACCAAGTATAGAATAAAAATTTGATACCCCCAACATTTTGGCCTTTCGGTAGCCAAAACGTAGAAAAGGCTGAAATGTTGGGAAGGCCGAAGAGGCCAAAATGTTGAGAAGACTGAAAGGGTTGAAAGGCCAAAATGCCGAAAAGCTAGCCTTTGGGAAAAATGGCTAAGTTTGAAAAATATGCATCTCTCAAAAGGGCTAAGTTTGAATTGGAGTAGTTAGCTTGAGAACACCTCTAGATGAGCATCTCATAGCCTCTGCACTATTTCCTGCACTTCCTCATAGTTTATTTATTTCCTCTTCACTTTGTTAATTTTTTGTTCTTGCTTCTCTCTGAAAGTAGTCAATTTAGAAGCACATAAATTTATCTCTTATTCATGCTTGGATATCCTTTTCCTATCATCCTTGGAATAGAATAGTTGGTGTAGGCCTTCTTTGGTGCTAAAACCTACCAGGATGTCTCTGAATTATTGTATCACATCTTTGGTTGGGCACAGGATTTATTTATCTTGGTCCCGGTATTGTTGTAAGAAAATACTTGTGAAGAAGTTGTCTATTTATTCTACTCACTCCATAATTTCCTTATTCTTTTTCTGTATGTAGTCTAGGCACTTTTTGAAAACCTTGATTGTTTTGGCTATGCTTCTTATCCATGTTCCAAAGTTCTCTAGCTCTTCACCCTCAAATATCTTGACCAGAATCTGAAGCGTTGCTTCTTAATAATCCTAAGGTCTTGGAAGGAAGTTTTCCATTTGGTCACTTTGGAATATAATCCATCATCACTCTCCATTATGTTTATCAACTTTGTGGTTTCTATTAGAATCACTCTGAAAGGCCTAAAAACTAGTTTGATAACCTTGTCTCCAATCTATTCAAAATTACTCTTCCAATTAGCACTTCCAGAATGAAAGAGGGGATCATACCTTCTAGCAAGTCTGGAGTAGTTCTCTTTTCTAGTATGAACTGTAATGAGGCCTCTAGGAAACTTGGGTCAAAGGGATCCACCATGTTATGAATAAAATTATTAAGAGCCTCATTCCGCTCTATCAAATACTTGATGATTTCTTCATCTTTGCTCATAAAACCTAGAGCATGCTTCAAACATAGAGCATGCTTCAAACCTAGAGCTGCTAGGGTCTTACATCCCTCCCTCATAATTTCCTCTAGATCTACCTCTTCAAATGTAAAGTCCTCTGGGGTGAGTTTTGTTTGAGAGGTACTAGTAGAGGGAACTACTACCTATGCCACTGAGTGACCGCTGGTGTCTTAAGTGACATAGGACATGGTCCTTTCTAGTATATTAGACTCTAATTTATGGAAGGCCTACCCTAGAAATGTCATATTTATGTCTTGTCCTTCTTCATCATCTATGTAAGCTCTTCTTCATGGATGAATCTCTTTAGTGAACCAAGTAGGTTTACTAAAGGTTGTAACTATCTCATATGGGGAAATTTGAAGGACCAAAGCCAAGCTTTGTGATCCTTGAGTCACTCCTCTTTATCTAACTCTTTGTCATGTTCACCTTCTTCTCTATCTTCTCCTCCATGAATTTCTCCTTCATGGATTCCTTTCTCTGTCTTCTCTTCTTCTACTGCAGCCCCCTATTCACCTTTATCTTTGCCTTCATCCCCAGAGGAACTGATTTTTATTTACGCATTAAGGCCTATCATGGCTTCTGGTGTGGATTTGAAGGGAGATGCAACTTGTGAGCTTACCGATGCTTGGTGAGTCGGGTTAAAACAAGGCAAAGTAAGATATGAAATTGGAGTCAGCACAGACATTGTAGGTGGTGGATTAGGAGTGGAAGGAGTCAGAATGGGAGGTGGGAGAGTAGAAATAGAAAGAGGCAGGGTTGGCATTGGAGTTGGGAGAGAAGGTGGTGGATTAGGAATGGGAGGTGGGAGAGAGGTTGGTGGAGTTGGAATGTAAGGTGGTGTAGTTGATGTTGAACTCTCTCTTTTATCCTTACCCCCTACTATACTCTGGTTGGTGCCAGCATCTTGAGTTTATGTCATTAGGATAGTGCCAGAGTCTACTCCTATGATAGGTATATTTAGTGCATGGTTTGTGATTTGGGTTGGAGGTGGAGTGAGGATCAATTGAGGCTAGAGGGATTCTTGTGTTCCCAAGTCAATTACTATCATTGAGTTAGGTGTATCCTTTCCCTGATCTGCAAAACCATTTAGGCCTTCAAAATCATAAATAAGGAACTCATTTGAGCCTAGGGTATCCAATAGATTGTCATGCTCTTTAGGAGCCTCTACCTTCTTCCATGTGATCTCCTTCTTCCTCAGAGAGGCTATCTAAGATCTTGTCCTTTTCACCAAGGGTACATCTTCTTCTTCCATCTCCTCTTGTAGAGTATCTAATCATGGAGAAACAAAAGCCCTATTTCTTTTATAAGTCTTCTTCCCTTTTCTAGTGGTAGGGGGAGATTAGCCAGAAGTGGAAGGGCATTCATCTTGGGTGGCCTATGATGATTGAACATGAGGATATATCTTCCCTGTCATCTTGGTTTTTAGGTCCATGTGCCTAGGATTAGAACCATATTCCACTACACGTTTATGCCCATACACTATTTGTGGCTTCTGAGGTGGGGCCTTCTTGTATTGGGGTACTATGGAATTCTCTCCATGTTTCTTATCCTCCTTATTGGGTGGATCCATTAGTGTTTTTATAGGAATGGTATCCATTTGATAAGGCCCATCGATCCATGCCTCAGTCATTTTGAAAGCATGCCTTGCTTTGAATTCCATGCTATCATTTTCCTCTTTATCTTTCTCTGCATTCAGAATAGGCCAATTGTATATTTTATCAACTGTATATATTAACTCCATAACATTATCTAAATCTATATCCCAAACATTTGGGGGAATATCAATCTTCAAGGCTGCTTGTTCTAGTGTGAGGGACATCCTACAATAATCTATGATTCTTACCTCGTGGTTATCCACACGATTCATCCAATGATCTTCAAATTGTGGCACATAGATGTAGAACTTGCTAATAATATGGGTGTATGTGCCTATGGGGTTGAATCAGGCCCAGTTGCTCTTATATAGTTGGAGTGTGCACTTTTCCCACTCAAAGGCCAATGACTTATAGATCTTTTCCTGGAGAGTGTAGGGGCCCCAGGGAAATGGAGAAGTCCCAACAATGCTTCTTTTTATGTTTGATGTGTTCATATGCATCTGCAAGCTACCTGGAAATTTCTAGGATGATTTCCCAATGAAATGGGTACCTTGATAGCTTCTTGTGGTGTAGGGTTGATCCTCCCACTCTGATGTACGTCAAAGTTCATAACTATATATAGTACGCCCCTATGACCCTTATTTTTGTAGAAACTTCTTTTGATAGCCTCTTCCCATAATCACCCTCTATGGATCTGATGATAGCGAAGATAAAGGCATCATTTACTATCTTGTAGTGTGGGATATCTTCAAGCATATATGTCCTTCTCATAAATTATAGATTGACAATATGAGGCCATGCATTTGGCTCATTGAAGTTTCCACATTTTGTGAACCCCTGATAGTCTACTCGTGCAGCTAATAGGTACACTATATATGTAGTCATGTAGAATTTTGGGTTGTTCTTCACCGTGGTCAGTTTCTCATCCAGTTTATCACTTAGGATAGTGGCCTAATAAAATCTCACCTTGTCGTTCTTGATCTTCTCTATCAATAAGATCATCTGGTTCTCGAGTTAGATGGACCAAGATATACTATACACTCGGCTTATTAATGTCATGACATCCTGGATGTCATCTTTTAAGTATCCCCTTATGAGATCTATTTTATCTATTTTTTTCTTCAAGAGATGCTATTGGATATATTCCTGATTTGCAATTTCATAAGCATCTTCATGCTTGTTCCTAAACCATCTCAGCCCCTTTTCTAAGTATAAGTCATAGAACTTGTCTACACCCTTCTCAAGATGGAAGGAATCTTCTATAATGTCTGGCCTTAGGTCAAGGACTATCTATCCTTTTTTATTCTTGACCACCCTTTCATCTGGTATGTAGTGGTTGGCTAAGGTCATGATAAGCTGATGGAAGAGTTCCAAGATTGGCTTGCACTACTCAACTAAGGTGTTAACTTTCCTTAGTCCACCTAGGATCCTAATTATCTTCTATAATCCACCAAAGTCTTGAGTCCTCACACCCTAATACTATTCTAAATCCACACTAAGAGTTAGTTTCTCTGTGCTCAATCTTGAAATATTTCCACCATTTAAAGTACTCCTTGTCTCTATGCTTCGTTGGATGACTCCAAGCTAAAATATTCACAAACATATTCATGAGTGCTAAAAAGGACATGTTTTCCTTTAAGAAATCCATATGAAATCTTTTTAATCCCATTTGAATGGTTCTTATATTCCCAAGTGATCGAGTTCCACCTTCACAATGCTTTTGAACCTATTAGGCCTAGTAGCCCTATTATCCCTATCTAGAGGGTTTTTCTGGATTCTTGTCAAAAAATTCCACACAACCCTAAAAGAACTAGGAAATGGATACCATTTTCCAAGACCTTAAATATTTTCAAGGTTTTTTCTCCTCAAACCATCCGCCCACTACTGTCCTGAAATGTAGGTCTTTTAGGCCCATTTTCAAGCATTGACAGTGACACACTGATGTCTTTCTAGAAATGTGTCAAGATGGATTGGATAGGATCTAGGTTCATAGGTAGGGATAAATTAGACCCTAAGGCTCCTGGAACCACACATGGTTTCTTTCCCTCACACACTCCTTTGCAGTGGCACTTGATTCTTACTCTATTACATCCCTAACCAGACAAATCTTGTTCACCTAGGGCATAACTTTAAAAATAGAAGCTCAACTCTTTAGTACCTCTCCATGCATATTTAAACTATACATAGGCTCCCCTAAAACATTCATCCACCCTTAGGAGATTACCATTGTTATATTTCGTGGGGGAGCCATGGAAACACACACTACTCTAGACTAGACCCACAGACTCCCTAAATCTTTATCAATTTACAAATCCTACTAAATCAACTCTATAGTACTTGCACACTGAATATAAAAGTCTTAAAAATAACTAATCAACATAGATCCAACACACTTTTATCAAGTCAATCCATCTAATCACTCTGTAACTAAAAAATTATCGAATATTGCTAAAACCCAAAATTGCAGAGCTTCTTACTATTCCAAAAACTTGCTTACATTCAATCTGCCTCAGGAAATGAGTCCTTAGGCTTCTTAGGATAATTTATCCACAATTTTAGGCCACTAGCATTGATTTATCACCTCCATCTTGAGAGGAATCCAAATGTTGTCTATGTTGCATGCAACATTGCAACAATGCAAAATGTTGTCATGACAACATTGTAGCATCTTTTACACAAATGCTTGAAACTAACTTTTATGACCTCTACTATGATTGGTACAAGGAATATACATCATTAAGGCATGTTTAGGAACTTTACTAATCCTAACTGACATTAGGACCCATTAAGAATCATTTTCCATACTCAAGCCAAAATTATGCATTAAAGTAAACTAACTAGACTAGGTTGGATTTGCCACTAATTATTAATCCACCTAGTAACACACCTTGCAAGACCTACTAAGGTCAAAATTAAATACACACTAACTTGGATAAGATCAGTTACAAGCCAAAAAATTCTAGGGCTTAGAGGTTAGCCTAGGTGCTCCTGTACCATCCTCCCTAAGTGAAAGAATTCAATCCATCATCTGATTGAGTAAGTCAAATTCAATGCCTAGTTTGCAATGTTATGGACAGGTAACAAGCCATTGTTATGTGGTAACTTGACCTTGTAAGCATTTGCTCCAAATTTGGCTAGTATAGTGAATGGGCCAATTCCTCTCATCTGCAACTTGTGGGGGATTCATTTTTTTAGTCTATCCTTGTTGAGGTGTACCATCACTAAATCCCCAACTTTGAATTGGACATCCCTTTTTCTTTCATCCACCTTACTCTTGATTTTCTCATTATTTTCAATCAGTGTCTTCCTGACTATATCATGGACCTCTTCCATAGCATAGGAAAATTCCTTAGCATACCTACTCCCTCTTACTCCATCATTCAGTTCTCTGGGCTCATAAATTCCTCTAGGGTGTAGGCCATACACAATTTAAAAAGGACTCTTACCAGTAGTCCTATTCACAGTATCATTGTGGGCATATTTAGCTTGGCCTATGAGTTGGTGCCATGTCTGAACATACTCCTTTGGTAAGCATCTTAGGAGATTACAAAGACTCCTATTAACCACCCCTGTTTGGCCATCAGTCTGAGGATGGTATGTAGATCCAAAGGATAAGTTGGTGCCCAAATTCTGCCACAAAGTCTTCCAAAAATGACTCATAAAATTGGTGTGTTTGTCTGACACAATGCTCAAGAGTAATCCATGTATTCTAACTACCTCTTCAAAGAAAAGAGAAGCTATTTGACTGGCATCATTGGTTGTCTTGCAGGGTACAAAGTGAGCCATCTTAATTAATCTATCTACTATTACATAAACATTATCCATTCCCTATCTCAACTTAGGAAACCTAACTACAAAGTCCATGCTCAAGCATTCCCATGGTTTGGTAGGAATAGGAAGCGGTTGGTATAGGCCAACATTAGAAGATATTCCTTTGGCCTTCTAACAAACAATACAACCTTCAACATACTTTCTAATGTCAACATTCATCTTTGGCCAAAATTAAAATCTATGAACAAGCTCTTGTGTCTTACTAACCCAAAAATGACCACTCAATGCACCATTGTGTTTCTCCCGAATCAAATTCTCCGTTACAGAACCTCTAGGGACACATAACTAAATTCTTTTAAATAGGAGATTACTTTGCAAAATATATTCAAAATATTTACTATGAAATTGGTTCTTATATTCTTGGCATACCTTATAGATGTCTGTAAAGTCTTCATCATCACCATATATATCCTTGAAGTTGTCTGTTCCCATGCTCTCTAGTTGTATCTCCTAGATATTCAAGGATCTTCTACTCAAGGCATCTGCAACCTTGTTCTGCAATCCTTTCTTATGTTTGATATTGAATGTATATGCTTCCAGGTACTCAACCCACTTCATATGCTTGTGACTGAGTTTCTCTTAGGAGTTCAAGAAACTTAATGCTTGGTTCTCAGAAAAGACTATGAACTCTTTTGGAAGCAAATAATGCCTCCACTTTCTCAGCGCTTGAACTAGAGCATACATCTCTAGGTCATAAGAAGAATATTTATTCTTAACTTCACTCAACTTCTCTGAATGGAAAGCCACTGGTCTTCCCTCTTGGATTAAGACTACACCAATTGCCACATTAATGGCATCACATTCTACTGTAAATAAATTTTCAAAGCTTGGAAAAACCAAAATAGGTTGTGTAGAAATGTTTTTATTTAAAAATTCAAAACCATGGTCAACTTGTTCATTCCATGTAAACATAGTCTTCATACCTCCTTTATTAGTGTCCAACATGGGAGAACAAATTGCACTGAGTTGTTTGATAAACTTTCTATAATATTGGGCCAGCCCATGAAAACTCCTTACTTCTGTTGATGACCTTGGAGTAGGCCAACTGAGAATGGATTCCACTTTCCTTGGATCTATATTTAGGTTACCCTGAGATAGTACAAAACCAAGGTATACCAGCTGTGTCTTGATGAACTCATACTTTTCTAAGTTAATCATCAACTTCTCCTCCTGTAGCTTCGTAAAAACCATTTCCAAGTGTTTGAGGTGCTTTTCTCTTGTCTCACTATAGATCAGTATATCATCTAAGTAGACTACCACAAAATTTCCAATATGTTCTTTGAGGACCTCATTCATCAATCTCATGAATGTAGATGGAGCATTTGAGAGTCCAAATGGTATTACATGCCACTCACATAGTCCTTCTATGGTTTTGAAGGTTATTTTCCACACATCTCCTTCATTTACCCTAATTTGATGATAGACACTCTTTAGGTCTATCTTTGTAAAGTACCTTTCTCCTCCTAGACAATTCATTAGGTATTCTATCCTACGGATAGGGAATCTATACCTTATTTTAATCCCATTGATTGTTCTAGAGTCTATACATAACCCCCAAGTTCCTCCCTTTTTATGTGCTAGGACTGTGGGCACGACACATGGGCTAATTCTATTTCTTATAAGGCCTTATTCTAGGAGCTCTTAGATTTGTCTAGCAATTTCTTCATTCTGTTGAGTAGTCATTTTATAGGCTACCTTATTGGGTAGGGTAGCTCCTGGTATTAGTTCTATCTAATGGCTTACAAACATCTTAGGGGGTAGGGTTGATGGTTGTCCATCACTCACTATACCTTCATACCTTTTTAACATCTCTTGAACTTCTTTAGGTAGCCCTGTCCTCTTCTCTATTTTTTCTGCAACTTTCTTTTTCTTTAACACCAATGCAAATCTAACTCCTTCTCCTTCTAAAGTCTCTAAGAAATCCTTTTCATTCACCATGAGAACATTAGGACTAGTTGTCTTCAATTCTGCATCCTCCAACAGTGACTGGATTTTGTATGTCACATTGTCCTTCTTGAAGGAGTACGAATTTTTCACTCCATCATTCATAGCCTTTCTATCAAATTGCCATGGTCTACCTAGGAGAAAGTGACATGCGTCATAGGTAAGAAACCAAATAAAATTTTATCTTTGTATCTCCTAAATGAGAATTCTATCCAAGCTTGCTCATTCACAAGGACATGTCCTTTGTTTAGCTAAGTGACCTTGTAGGGACTGGTGTGGGGTGTCCTTATCATGTTCAAATTGCTGACTACCTCCTTTTACACTATGTTGTTAGTGGACCTTGGGTCTATGATGACTCTACACACTTTACCCATCATCTTACTCTTTAGTCTAAAGAGTGATCTCCTTTGACTAAGTTCTTCCTTCACTGGATCTTTGATTAGAGTTCTTCTCATCATGAGATTCTCTCCCTCCTCTGATTCTAATGGCACTTCAGGGTTCTTCTTTCCACCACTTGTCTCCTCATGAACATATTTCACTCTTTTGTCACCTCCTTAAGAGGTAATTCCCTTCTCTAGACATCTATATGTTGGATGTCCTAACTGATTACACTGATACCACTTCATATTGGCAAAATAGTTGCCTCTTCCTTGGCTACTACCTCTTCCTTTGTTATTAGAGTTCCTCCCTCTACTCAAAATTCCCCTATTGAATTTTCCTTCATGTTGTTCAGTGAGCTTATTCTCTGCTTGACCTTTAGATTCATAGTTTCTTCCTCCATATCCACGTCTTTGTCCTTTTTTATCTCTTCCTCTACCCCTTCCTCTGCAAGTGGTTGAATCTTGTTTCTTCTTTAACTTGTCTTCCACCTTGATAGCAATCTGGTGGCACTTCTGAACTTTTTCTGGAGTCAAAAGACTCATCTCATCTTGAATGGTCCATTTAAGTCCATTAAGGTATCTTTCTACCTTCACTTTCTCATCCTCTTCTACTCTTGACCTCATACAAAGTCTCTGAAATTGTTCAGTGTATGAGTTTACATCTAGGTCCTTCTTCCTTAGACTTTGTCTTCTTTTGTGCAGTTGGATTTCATAATGTTAAGGGATATAAGCATCTTTGACTTTTGTAACCATAGCCTTCCATAAATAAAAGGTCCTTTTCCCTTCCTTTTCTCTCTCATCTTGGATGAATTTCCACCAAGTCAGTGCAGACTCTCTCAGTCTAGCTTTTGCAACTTTCACCTTTTGAGCCTCAGTGAAAGCATCACACTCAAAATGGTTTTATAGTCCCTATATCCAATCAAGGACTACCTTTGGTTTCATTTTTCTACTAAAAATAGGAACTCCTTGATGACATGTAACTGATTAAATGCTTGATAATGTTAAGTTGAAGATAATGCAAGGCATTAAATAAGTTAATAGTTTGTATTGTCATTGATGTCAACTTGATATCATCTGTACGGTCATGTATATAATGCCAAAGACTTTAGAGAATATATGGAACAAAGGTTATGCTTTCAACAATGCATAAAAGTAAAGTATTCACTAAGTGACATACAAACACCGATGGAGTGCACACCATCGGTAAAGGAAAAGAAGAAAAGTCACAGTGATACCCGACGAGCAGAAGATAGTGTTGCGTGACAAAGCAAACCACAGGATGCCCGATGAGCTGAAAACAAAGTTTCCCAATGAGTAAAAATACAATGATGCCTAATGGATGGAGATCCTAAAGCTAAATGGAGTCACACCAATGGAACTAGTAGTTGTAACTAACAACTAACTAAAGAGTTGACCGACGGAATAGAGAGTTAAGAAAATGACAAAATATCTAGCTAGCAAGAGCTAAAGATAGACTTAACTAGTTATTTTCTTTTTTTATTCTACTAGAGTTAAGTAATTGATTTAAAGCTGATTTATACAGTTGTCATTAAGATAACTATGATACAAATCAGGAGTTATGCTTTAAATCAAATTGGCTAGATTGTTTTTCATGCCAAGAATCAAGAATCAAGAATCAAGGAATAATGAATATCATGTCTATATAAGAGCCAAGCTTAATTCACTTTAATATGACATGAAAAGGGGATTAAGGGGAGTGAATAGAAAGAGGATGCTAAAGAGAAACTGATGAAGAAAAAATTCATGCAGTACTGATCAATCAAGCTGAAGGAGAGCTAAGGAATTCTGCAGACACCGACAAACAGTGAGCACAACATCATAGAGTAGAAATTATGGAGCAGAAAGGAATTGAATTGATACATTAATCAGAGAGGTAATGTAATTAAATAGATCTAAAAATTTGTAATTTAAGTTGCATTAGAAATAGGTCATTTTGTTTCAGTTTGACCATTGAAGCATCAAGTCTCTTAACAAAGCAGGACTTAACAGTTTTCTATATATTGAGGTACATCCCAAGGAGTGCCAAAAAGGTTGATTAATGAAAGTAGCATTGGATATGCCTGATGAATATTGACAGTCTAAGAGAGAGGCTGATTCAAGGATGGTAGCATTAGATGCCTGATGCTAAGTAGCAACCTATATGTGTAAAATCCTCTAACAAAGTCACACCTAACAATGTGTTTTTAACCTTTAACAGGGTTGGCTCCTAACAAGGCTCACTTCAGAAGAGTGAAATTTTAGGGTACTGGTCCCAGTGGTTTTTTCTCTTAACAGGGTTTCCATGTTAAAATCCATGTTTTATATGTGTGTATGATATATTTCTTTACTGGTTTATATCTTACATAATTCATTATGGATTTATCGGTATACTCTGCATATTTACTATATTTTGGTAAATAGTTATACTGCTTATTGGTAATCAAGGAGAATAAGGAAAGACAAGGTAAACCAACAAACAACTAATCATTATAAGCATTTCATGGCATACATCTTGTAGGGACATAATAATCCAAGGTTTATTGATTGGTGGTTAAGTTTAAGGATAAGTTTTTGAGGCCACTGATTCACCCCCCCCTCTCAGTTATTACTAACAATTGGTATCAGAGCTTGTGTGCATAGAAGGAAGGTTTCAAGACCTAATCCAAAGATCACAAGATGAATATACGAGATGTGCCCAAGTTGAACAAAGATAATTTTGCTTCATGGTAGAGCAAAATGAGATTCCATTTATCAGGTATTGGTAATGATGTTACTCAATTCCTTGAAACTGAATATGTGTTTCCCACAGGAGCACCAAAAGTTGAAAAAATGAGAGAGAATCATGAACATAATGGAATTATGATAGATATTTCTTCCTCACTCTCCAATGTTGAATTTGAAGATGTCAAAGAATACAAAACTGTAAAGTAGATGTGGGACAAATTGAATCTTGTACATGGTGGTGAAAAAAATGTTTTGAGAGCCAAGGCAGAAATCCTTAGAGGAAAGTTTGATGATCTCAAAATGAAAGAAGGAGAAAACATCACTCAGTACAACACAAGAATTAAAGAAGTAGTCAACACTATCCAAGGAGTTGGAGGTGTACTAGAAGAAGATACTGTGGTAAGTAAAATTCTAAGAACCTTACTGCCTACTTATGCTATTAGAGTATCTGCCATTCAAGAAATGAGAGCAGTAGAAAATAGAAATGTTACTCTAGAAAGTTTAATTGGAAGACTCATTTCCTTTGAGATGAATAAATTTGATAATAGTGTCTTACCAAACATAGAGTCTGCATTCAAAACTGCTATGAGAATAAGTAAATCAAGTCACAAAAACACTATGAGAAAAGATAGTGATAGTGAAAGTGAAGAAGATGATCTTGATGAAATAGAAGAACTTATAGCCAGAAGAATGTAGAGAGGCAAAGGTAAATACAAAGGTAAATGACCACTTGTTTGTTTTAATTGCAAAGAGATTGGGCATTTTACTGCAAGATGTACTAAAAGAAGAAAAGATGACAGAAGTAATGGCAGATCTTTTGAGAAGAAATCTGATAGAGGTGATTACAGAAGCTACCGACAACCAAAAAGAAGAGATACCCGAGATATAAGGAAAAAGGAAAGAAGGTCAGCTACCTATAAAAATTCAAGGATGATGATACTGACACCAAATCTGATGAAGACATCAAGATGGTGTTTGTGGTTGTAAAGGATGATTCAGATGATGATGAAGAAAGGTATGTAGAAACAGCTCTCATATCTAAAATTAGCAAAAATGATGTTTGGATCATAGATAGTGGCTAGAATCATCATATGACTGGTGATAAGAAAAAGTTTGAGACTTTTGAATACTACAAGGGTGGATTAGTAAGAATGGGAAATGACACACCTTGTCCAGTTGAAGATAGAGGAATAGTAATGTTGAATAACTAGATAAAGTGTGAGATTTATTATTGGGTAAATGGATTGAATTATAATCTATTGAGTGTTTCTCAGTTGAATAATTCAGGTCACAAAGCAGCATTTGAAAATAAGAAGGTGAAGATCTTCAACAAATCTAGAAATCTGATTGGTACCGGTGAGCAGACAAAAGGTAACTTATTCTATCTAAATGATACTGACTCCACTTGTTTGATTGCTACTAATGAAGACATATGGTTATGGTACAAAATACTGTGTCATCTGAACTTTGAAAACATGATGAAAATTAGCAAAAGGAGAAATGTCAGAGGCTTACCGACAATGACCAAGCCCGACAACATCATGTGTAAAAACTGTCAAAAAGGTAAAATGACAAAGTCTAGTTTCAAAAGAAAAACCCATACATCTAATGCAATTCTAGAATTAGTCCATACTAATTTGTCTGAACCCATGAGGACAAAGAGTTATTATGGAGATAGATATTTTATTCCCTTTGTTGATGATTACTCTAAAATGATGATAGCTATGTTTCTAAAAGATAAATCAGAAGCATTTAAGATGTTCAAATGGTATAAGGCTATGGTAGAGAAATAAAGTGGTAAGGATCTAAAATGTTGAAGACCATATAGAGGAGGCAAGTTTATATCAAATGAATTCACTACCTTTGTAATGAGCATGGTATAAAAAGACAGGTTTCTGCACCAAGAACGCCATAGCAAAATGGGATTGCTGAGAGAAGGAATAAATCAATAGTTGATTGTGCTAGAACACTGACGAAAGAAAAAGGCATCACCCAAATATTCTAGAGGGAAGATATCAGTACTGTTGTTTACACACTGAACATAGTACAATTGAAGAAAGACACCAAGAAGACACCTTATGAGCTATGGTATGGATACACACCCAATGTGAGTTATTTCAAAATTTTTAGCAGTCAATGATATATCTTAAAAGATGAAAGAAATGGAAAAATTGACTCCAAGAGTGATGAAGGAATTTTTATAGGGTATTCTTCCAAGAGAAAGGCTTACAAATGTCTAAACAAAGCCTCTAACAAAATTATTGAAAGTGCAAATGTAAAAATAGATGAATTTACAGAGAAGAATGAACAAGAAAGCACTAAAGAACTAGAGGACTAAAATAAGTTCACTTACAATGAGGAACCTAATACTCTACCCTACCAACAATGTAGAGCCCCTAAGCTACAAATCATTTCTCCCAAGCATTAGGCTGCAAATACCGACAGTCAGGATAATGATCAAGATAATGTGCAAGGTGATGAAGAACAAAATGAAGATCAAAATAATGGTCAAGCTGATAGACAAAGAACTATACCTGTACTTACAAGATATGTAAGAAGGAACCATCCAGAGGTCTAGATCATAGGAGATAAGAAAGCTGGTACAAGAACAAGAAGTAAGTCTTTAACCTCAAATTGTTTAATTTGTGAGTTTGAGCCAAAATCTGTCAATGTTGCACTAGATAATGAGGAATGGATAAGGGCTATAAATGATGAGATTGAGAAGATTGAGAAAAAAAAAAAACATGGTCACTTGTGCCAAGACCAGATCACAAGAATTTCATCGGTGCAAAATGGATATTCAGGAATAAGTTGAATGAGAATGGAGAAGTCACAAGGAACAAAGAAAGACTAGTATGAAAAGGGTAAGCACAAGAGGAAGGTATAGACTATGGAGAGACCTTTTCACCCATTTCTAGGCTAGAAGGAGTAAGAATATTACTTTCTTATGCTGAATTCAAAGGATTCAAGGTATACCAGATGGATGTCAAGTCAACATTCCTAAATGGAATACTTGAAGAAGAAGTATACATTGAACAACCAAAAGGGTTTGTTGATCCAGACAAGAGGGACATGGTATGTAGACTTCACAAAGCCTTTTATTTATTGAAACAAGCTTCAAGAGCCTGGTATGAATGACTTCATTCCTATCTAATAAGTATTGGATTTGTAAGGACTAGTGAAAACAACACTCTTTATTTAAAAGAAGATACTGATGCTAACACCTTGATTGCTGAAATATTTTTTGATGACATCATATTTGAAGGCAATGATATTCTATGCAAATAATTTTCTAATGAGATGAGAAAAGAGTTTGAGATGTCTATGTCTAGTGAGATCAAGTTCTTTCTTGGCCTACAGATCATTCAACAAAGTGAAGGAAATTTCATTACACAATCCAAGTAAATCAAAGAGGTCTTGAAAATTTTCAAGATGGAAAAATCCAAACCAGTTGGAACACCGATGGCTACTAGATGTAAGTTGACAAAGGAGGAAAAAACAATAGAGGTAAATAAGAATTTGTATAGATCAATGATTGGAAAACTCATGTATGTTGTACACACTAGACTAGATATTGCACATGCAATAGGAATTGTTGCTAGATTTTCTGCTAACCCCAAGGAATCACATATGACTGCTGTGAAAAGACTTCTAAGATATCTTAAGAATACCAAGGAATTTGGCTTATGGTATAAAAGAGAAGGAAAATTTGACCTTAAGGTGTTTACTGATGCTGATTGGGCTAGGAATCTTGATGACCAGAAGAGCACAACTGGAGGAGCATTCTTTATGGGTGACAGACTTGTCACATGGATTAGCAAGAAGCAAGGATGCATCTCTCAGTCTACTACAGAAGTAGAGTACATTGCTCTTGCTGCAAATTGCTCATATATTGCATGGATCAAACAGTTTCTGGAAGGTATGCATATGAAGATCTTAGAACTAGTGATTATCTATTGTGATAACACCTGTGCAATAAACATTTCCAAGAATCCATTCATGCCTACAAAAACTAAACACATTGCCATCAAGTATCATTACTTGAGAGAACAAGTTCAAGAAAAAGAGGTGATACTTGAGTATGTGCAATCCAAAGAACAACTAGCTGATATCTTCACCAAGCCACTACCCAAGGATACATTTGAGTACCTGAGAAAAAGACTAGGGGTCAAAACCCTGTCTACCAATCAGTAAAATGGCTGAAGGCTGCATCAGACTACATGTTGTCAAAAAATCATTCATGTTGATGCAAGTGATGAGATGAACTTAAAAGCTACATCTATATATAGACAGGTATATAGCATAACTGAGCACTAAAGATTGCTGATGGATAATGGAAATTCAAGGAATATATTATGGATAGGAAAATGATTGTTTGACATGAATGTCAGATATTTGTAAAATATTTGTTTGGCATTGTTGTTAAAGGGAGAGAGATTATCCATATTATCACATTCTGCTAAGAAAGATTATCCATTATCATATTACTCCAATAGGGAGAGATCATATCTATAGGGAGAGAGTTTGTGTGAAAAAGTTTATACAAAGGGAGAATTGTTGAAAAGAGAAAAAGATATCAAAATATGAGAAAAGTCAAAAGGAGAGAAACTGACACAAATAAAGGACTCAACACATCAGAAGACAAGATAACTGTAGGAATCAAATCTAAGCTAAAATAGAGCTTACCAAAGTTTAGACATTTATTGGTTGACAAAAGGGAGAGATTGGTAGTTTGATGAATCTCAACAATTGTATTTCATATTGTATTAGAAATAGTATAGTGTGATAATATAAGTTTGTTGCCATCAATGCCAAAGGGAGAGATTGATGACATTTAACTAATTAAATGTTTGATAATATTAAGTTGAAGATAATTCAAGGCATTAAATCAATTAATGGTTTGTATTTTCATTAATGTCAACTTGATATCATCTGTACAGTCATGTATATAATGTCAAAGACTTCAGAGAATCTATGGAACAAAGGTTATGCTTTCAGAAATGCATAAAAGTCAAGTATTCACTAAGTGACATACAAACACTGATGGAGTGCACACCATCGGTAAAGGAAAAGAAGAAAAGTCACAGTGATACCCGATGAGTAGAAGACAGTGTTGCCCGACGAAGAAAACCATAGGATACCTGACGAGCTGAAAATAGAGTTTCTCAATGAGTAAAAATCCAATGATGCCCAATAAATGGAGATCCTAAGCTAACTGAAGTCACACCAATAGAACTAGGAGTTGTAACCAATGACTAACTTAAGAGTTGACTGACAGAACATAGAGTTCAGAAAATGACAAAATAGCTAGCTGGCAAGAGCTAAAGATAGACTTAACTGGTTGTTTTCTTTGTTTTATTTGACCAGTGTTAAGTAATTGATTTAAAGCTGATTTATATAGTTGGTATGAAGATAACTACGAGAAAAATCAGGATTTATGCTTTAAATCAAATTGGCTGGATTGTTTTTCACACCAAGAATCAAGAATCAAGAAACAGTGAATATCATGTCTATATAAAAGACAAGTTTAATTCATTTTTGTATCACACGAAAAGGGGATTAAGGGGAGTGAATAGAAAGAGGATGCTAAAGAGAAACTGATGAAGAACAACTTCATGCAATACTGATCAATCAAGCTGAAGGAGAGCTAAGGAATTCTGTAGACACTGACAGATAGTGAGCACAACATCACAGAGCAGAAAGTATGGAGCACAAAGGAATTGAATTGATACATTGATTAGAGAGGTAATGTACTTAAATAGATTTGAGAATCTACAATTCAAGTTTTGGGGTATTGGTCCCAGTGGTTTTTCCCTTAACAGGGTTTCCATGTTAAAATCCATGTGTTATATGTGTGTATGATATATTTCTTTACTATTTTATATGTTACATAATTCATTCTGGATTTATCGGTATACTCTGCATATTTACTATATTTTGGTAAATAGTTATACTACTTATCGGTAATCAAGGAGAATAAGGAAAGAAAAGGTAAAATGATAGATAGTTAATCGTTATAAGCATTTCATGGCATAAATCTTGTAGGGACATAATAATCTGAGGTTTATTGATTGGTGGTTAAGTTTAAGGATAAGTTTTTGAGGCCACTAATTCACCCCCCCTCTTAGTTATTACTAACACTCCTTTGAATGCTTTGCCACTCATGGATTTTAGGGATTTCATGAATTGCTCCTCTTTGAGGACATGGTCAGCTTCAGGGATCTCATCTTCAAGGGAAATTTTGTTGCGTTTCCTTCAATCTTGTCCTTCACTTCATGTGCTTTCACATCAACTTTATCCAATTTTTGCTCCAATTGAGCCAACCAATCTGGGAGTAGTATATTCTCCTCTTCTCGTTCATCTACCTTCTTAGCCAACTCAAAATTAGTCACCATTTTTTATTTTCCAATTGATTCTTCTGGCTACAACATTAACCACAAGCATGATCAAAAGAGGCTCTGATACCAATCTGATGGAAGAGTTCCAAGATTGGCTTACACTACTCAGCTAAGGTCTTAACTTGCCTTAGTCCACCTAGGATCCTAATTCTCTTCTAGATTCCACCAAATTCTTGAGTCCTCACACCCTAAGACTATTGTAACTCCACACTAAGAGTTATTTTCTCTCTGCTCAATATTGAAAGATTTCCACCATTGAAAGTACTCCTTTCCTCTATGCTTCCTTGGATGACTCCAAGCTCAAATATTCACAAACATCATCACAAGTGATAAAAAGGACATGTTTTCATTCAATACATCCAATGAAATATTTTGAATCCCATTTGAATGGGTCTTTTATTCCCAAGTGATCGAGTTCCACCTTCACAATGCTTTTGAACCTATTAGCCCTAGTAGCCCTATTAGCCCTATCCAGAGGGTTTTTCTAGATTATTGTCAAAAAATTCCACACAACCCTAAAAAAAAACCTAGGAATCGGATACCCTTTTCCAAGACCTTAAATATTTTCAATATTTTTTCTCCTCAAATCATCTGTACACTACTATCTTGAAATGTAGCTGGTCTTTTAGGCCTATTTTCAGGCATTGATAGTGACACATTGATTTCTTGCTAGAAATCTGTCAAGATGGATTGGATAGGATCTAGGTTCATAGGAAGGGATCAATTAGATCCTAAGGATCCTAGAACCACACTTGGTTTCTTTCCCTCACACACTCCTTTGCAATGGAACTTGATTTTTACTCTGCTACACCCCTAACCAGACAGACCGTGTTCTCCTAGGGCATAACTTTAAAAATAACATCTCAACTCTTCAGTACCTCTCCTTGCATATTTAAATTTTAAATAGGCTTCCCTAAAACATTCATCCACCCTTAGGATATTCCCATAGTTAGATTTCATGGGGGAGCCATGGAAATACAAACTACTTTAGATTGGACTAGCAGACTCCCTAAATCTTAATCAATTTACAAATCCTACTAGATCAACTCTACAGTAGTTGCACACTAAATGGAAAAGTATTAAAACTAACTACTCAACACAGATCCAACACTACTTAGATCAATTCAATCCATCTAATAACTTTGTAACTAAAAAATGCTTGAATATTGCTAAAAGCTAGAATTGTAGAGCTTCTTACTATTCCAAAAGCTTGCTTACATTCAATCTTCCTCAAGAAATGAGTCCTCAGCCATCTTAGGATACTTCCTCCACCATTTTAGGCCACTATAATTGATTTATCACCTCCATCTCGAGAGGAATCCAAATGTTGTCTATGTTGTATGCAACATTGCAACAATGCAAAATGTTGTCTTGACAACATTGTAGCATTTTTTACATAAATGCTTGAAACTAAATTTTATGACCTCTACTATGATTGATACAAGGAATATACATCATTAAGGTGTTTTTAGGTACTTTCCCAATCCTAACTAACTTTAGGACCCATTAAGGATCATTCTCCCTACTCAAGCCAAAATTGTACATTAAACTAAACTAACTAGACTAGGTTGGATTTGACACTAATTATCAATCCACCTAGTAACACAACTTACAAGACCTAATAAGGCCAAATTTAAACACACATTGATTTGGCTAAGGTCAGTTACAAGCCAAAACATTCTAGGGCTTAGAGGTTAGCCTAGGTGCTCGTGCACCATAAGCTTGGAGGACATGACTGCTATCGGGTGGGCTGTTGCATTGACCAGTCCTAATAGAACCAGGGAGATACAGTCTTTGGTCCTTCCCTCTAGTTGAGAACACATTACTAGGAATTGACCTAGTCCATGTTCACAATGTCGGTATTGGTGATCTCTATATGTCTATTTCCGATCTTTGAAGGGGGATGGTTCCCCTTAAATAGGTACTTCATCGGAGATGTTGTCTACTTCTCAGGCATTCCAGTGAGAAATCATTCAAGTATCAGTATCTTTATTGAATGAAAAATACTAAAATAGGAAAGAAATAAAAACTAACTAAGAAAACCAGAAACAAAAGGCTCTTAAGTAGCAAGAAATGTAGTTTTCTCTCTTTCAGACTTTGCAGACTTTCGGACGCCAAAGACAAGGTCAGAGGGAGAAAGGAAAAAATTGCAAAGGATGAGGGTTTGATGCTGATGGTGAAGCAAGCTATTTTAGACTTGTAGAGTGTGAAAAGTTGCACAAAATTGGGGTGCAAAAACCCAAAATCTCAAAGACATTCAGGGTTGATAAAAAAATTTAGGCTTTCGGTGTGCGAAAGTATGAAGAAGGTTTCGGAGTGAAAAATTCTAAAACCTCTAAGAAGGGAGACCTTGCCTTCAGATGTTATAGAATTTTGGGTGTTTCAGAGGTCTAAATCGCTGAGGATGCCAAAAGTTTGAATTTCACTTGGTTCAAAACTATTCGAGGAGAAGAATGTTTTTAGCCTTTTGGAGGCCAAAAACCTGTGACTAGGCCGCGACACCAAAAACCCTAACTCTAAAAAAAATGCAAAAGAAAAGATAGACAGAGGTGAGTGAACCCTCTAGAGGTCCAAGGGCACAAACCCCAAGGACCTAGGAGGGAGAACAACCTGACTAGGCTAAAATCCTAACCTAAATAGATGCAAAACAAAAATACCTACTTGCAAAATGTGAGGAGAGGGGGAGTAAAATGACTACTAGGCATGAGGGGAGGAAAGAAGATGATGTCCAGTGAAGAGTCAAGGAGAAAAATTGAGTGCGTGAGGAGGCATAAAAATGTAGTAGAGAGAAAAAAAGACAAAAGAGGAAATAAGAGTGAATAAGCCACTTAAATATCCTGTGGGGTGACATCACCCAACTTTGGTGTTTCAGAGGCCAAAATGCCGAAAGTCAAGTGACCTCATCCCCTTTTAGTGTTTCAGAGGCCAAAAAAACAAAAGGTGTGAAGGTTATGGATTTTGGCCTTTTCTGTTTCAAAGGATGAAACAATGAAAGGGCTAGGTTCGGCCCTTCGACCTTTTCAAATTTTGGGAGGACCTGAGGTCCTCCGAAATGCTAAAAGTCTGAAAGGGCCAAAATGAACCTTTGTTTCCTCAAAAGGCCCCTCAAAAACCTATTTCAAGGAATAGGGAGAGGGGTAGACCCAAAAGGACAAAAAATAAAGGGGGGGACCCATTGTCTGAGGATCAGAATGGGGTGTGTTTTATTGACCTACAATGAATATCCCCCACAAAGGAGGAATGATTGAGGCATTTCTTCATCATCAAGACCTTTCTGGATTGTAACTTTGCAGCAAAACAAGGACCAAGAGTTGTCTGTGTTGACTATCTTTCAATGATTTCCTGGTTTGAAGCTTTCTACTTGTCTCTTAGTGTGTTCATGTGTGTTCATTCCTTCACCTTCAATTGTTGTGTCCAGAACATTTTTTAGTTGTTCCCAACCTTTTCCATGTAGACAAGGGCTTCTCAAAAAGATCTTTGCTGCTAGTCAGGTGTCCATAGCCCTAAAATGTTTTTCCCACAATCCCAAATCTAACCTTTCTCTACTACCATCCGATCATCTAGAGCCCCGATAGTGATTGTTATAGTCACCCTTGTCTATTCAGTTTGCTAGGATGGAGCTATGTAGGAGAGTTATTTTCTTTGAAACAGTTTCTTATTTTCCTGCATGAGCCATATCAAGACCCTTGATGTGTGTAGTTCTATATTGAGGTTCATATTGTCTTCTTTGATCAATCTGATCAATGATTAGGCCTTGCTACTCAAATTTTACACTTGTGACTGCTTCTCGGGCCATTTTTATTTTATGCTTGTTTATTTCTTCTTCAAATATTCTTTCTTTCCCTCTTGCCTTCGCATTCACTAGACTTGGGTTCTAGGATCAGTGGGTACCTAAATCAGCACACTAGTGATGGTCCCAACTGACAAATGCTCAAGAAACTGATGCTCTTGGGTATCATTTCTTAGTGTGATTTGTGATTAAGATGACTAAGAACCAGACATATTTTTGATTGTTCAGTGGAAGATACTACAAATTTTCCTTTTAGAACATTCTCTGCGATGTATGTTTGTTTGGAGAATTTGAATAAGAAATACCAATTTAAGGACCACTTGGAATGATTCCAAGACACATGGACCCAAAGAAAAAGGAGAAAAAAGCCCTAACAAAAGAGGAAATGACCACTAATGGAAGAGATAGAGTGACACCAGAAAATGATAGAAAGAAAGGAAAAGAAAAGAAAACCAAACACATAGAACTATGATACAAGGGACGAAAGACAGTCCTTCTTAGGATCCAAAATAGTGTTTGAGGAATTTCCCATTGAGTGGAAACAAGGTCAACTATCCATCTAAGGTATTGATCCTAAAAGTGTTTTCCCCCAAGATCTCTTATATCTAATAGGGGCCTATCCATAATTTTTGAAATTTGGTGTGGCTACCCGACTTTTCTTTAGCCTTGTCCTAGATGAGGACAAGGTTAGAGGTCCTGAAATATTTAATAGTGTCTCTCTTATTGAACCATTTCTTGATGATGGCTTGGTGTTTTGATACATGCTCTAGGGACAAATTTCTTTTCTCCTCCAAGTTGAGGAGGTTCATTAGTCTAACCTACACTCGATCTTGACCTCTGACATACAGGTCCATAGAACTCAAAATTGGGATTTTCAAGTTCATAGGGAAGATTGGTTGTAAGCCATAGAATAGTTGGTATGAGGATTTCCCCAAGGTGTTCATAATCCTCACCGAGTTTATCCACAAAGCGTATTTTAGTTGTGAGTGCCAATCCTGAGGATTTTCATCGAGGAGGTGTTTGATTACTGTTGTCAGGTTCTTATTTGTGAACTCCGCTATGCCATTGCCTTGTGGATAATAATTTGAAGAGAATTTTAGGATTACCTGGTATTCAAAGGCCCATTGCATGAGCGAGGTGGAGGATAAAGAGGGAGCATTGTCACATACTAGATAGAATGGCATCGTGAACCTAGTTATGATGTGCTCGTCTAGGAACTTAGTTACCACTTCCGTGGTGCAATTCTTTAGTACCTGGGCCTCCATCCAGTGAGTGCAATAATTAGTATTTGTAAGGATGACCGTATGACCTAAAGATGAAGGGGGGTTAATCATTCCAAAAAAATCTAAGCCCCATTGGGCGAACATACGTACCTCATATACTAGCTACAAGGGCATTGCTAGATTTCTCTCTCGAGTTATGCTTGTCTGACATGTGTGGCATGATCTTACATATTTTTCAACATCTTTGAACATTGTTGGCCAAAAATATCCCACACTTAATATTTGGTGAGAGGTTTCCTCAGCTGACCTATGTCTTGTGCCATATCTATCATGCAAATCTTCTAGGACTTGTTTTTCTTCGAGCCTGTCTAGGCACTTCAAGTATAAGCCTTCATAGTTACATTTATACAACTGACCATTCTTCAACATGTAGGATTTGGTTTTTATTTTCAAAGCCCTATTATGTGAGCTATTCATCCCTTATGGGCAGTGATTTTGTAGTAGGTAGTAGACTACATCTTGATACCATATATTGGAGATCATATCTTGATTGGTGTAAGTTAGGCATACTAGACCTTCTTCTATTTCATAAATTAGCTTTGTCAGTCATTGTCCTCTTACTAGTTTCATTGGCTAGATCTCGAGGTTAAATTGTTGCAATATTTCCATCAATTTTACCCTTCGCTCTCCTATCTCATTCTACATCAACAAAGATCTTACGGCCGTGTCAGGGACTATCCCAAAGACTTTGCTCCTTAAGATGTAATGTCAGAATTTCTTCATCACTTTGACTAAAGTGAAAGATTGCTTGTATAGGTTGGGGTACCTAAATTAAACGGTCTTAAGGTGGCATCTCATGAAGGCTATTGGTCTCTCATTCTCTTTATCTTTCTTCTGCATGAGGATTCTAACGTTAGAGTTTTCTGATGTGAAATAATATATCTTGAAGGGAATAGTGTAAATAGGACTAACCAAAATAGTTAATGTAGCGATTGCATTATTGATCTCTCCAAAGGAATTCCTTACTGGGGGAGTCCACCCAATCTTAGCATCCTTCTTCAGCATGTTTTTAAGTGGCTTTACTATCTTGACAAAACCACTAATGAACTTCCTCATGAACTTAATCTTCCCAAAGAAAGATTTCAACTCTTTGCAGCTATGAGGTGGTGTCAGCTTGAGAATGGATTGGACTCATTCAGGGTCAATTATTATTCATGTTTATAAGATTATGTGTCCAAGAAACTTTCCCTTTGTGACCCCAAATAGATATTTCTTAGGATTTAGGGAAATCTCATACTTCCTGCATCTTTGGAGGACTTTCCTTAGATCTCTTATATGATCGGCTTGCTTTTTTGAAAAAATAGTTATACCATCCATGTCGATAATGATACATTTTCAAACTATCCCTTCAAAGGCATTGTTCATCTCTCTCTAAAACGTAATCGTGACCTTGATTAAACCAAAGGGCATCCATTGATACGCAAATGTTCTCCAATTGGTCATGAATGTCATCTTCAATCTATATTTCTCTTGTACCATCACTTGATTGTATCCTAAATAACCGTCCAAAAAGGACATCATTTAAGAACCGTTCATCACTTGCAATACCTTATCAAGAGAAAGGAGTGGGTAATTATCTTTCTGAGAGGCTTTGTTTAGATTTTAGAAATCTATGCACAATCAGATCTTACTGGTCTTCTTTCTCATGGGTAGGGAATATGATTCTCACATCTAGTAGCTTCTAGATTTCCTTTTGTATCAGGTACTCCATGGTAGGGTTGACGCGATGCTGACATTGCTGGAATGACTTGGAATCTGGTTTTAGTGGGATATTGTGCACAATTACTGAGGTGTCATATGTTTTTAGTTCTTTATAACTCCAAGCTATGACATCTCAATATTTTGTAAGGATTTGGACCATTTCGTCCTCTTCTCTAGTACCTACTTTCCCAAAGTAAACTTCTCTCAGCTCATCTTTGGTGGCCAAGTTCTATGCTTCGTACTCTTTACCATCAGGTGGTATGTATGGATGCCTTCTCATAGCTATCCCATCATTGTCAAAAGTACTTTCTTGTTCCACCATTCCCTTTGGTATGGAATTTTTTCTTAGGTTTATGACTCCTTGATTGTCTGGATCCTCTAGGATAACTTCTTCTTCTGCCTCTTCCTTCCCTTCGTCTGTGATATATTTTCGAACACACCTACGCACATGACGAACTCAAGGATGTGTTGGTCATCTTGAAAGACTTGGAAGTTGGTGATGTTATCTGGGATGGTCGTGGCTATGATGAGTTCAACTAAGAACTTCTTTAGTTTATGTTTCTCCATTGGTAGTAACAAATTGGCTGATACAGCTATGGCATCAGCGACAACGTTCTTCCTTCACAGGATGAATTTGATATTGAATGCTTCAAACTCGTTGATCAAGTCCCATGCCCTGTTTTGGTAAGATGATAATCTCTTATCATTGAAAGAGTATTGAATACAAAATTTCTTGATAATCAATTGTGATTATCCTTCTACCATCAAGGCTTTTATCCCCTTTTAATCGACCGGGAGGAGTCTATAAACCAATGCTTCATATTCTGCAACATTGTTAGTGCACACAAATTGTAACCTATTAGCGGCATAGAAAGACTTACCCCTTGAATTTATTATTCTGATCCCCGCACCTGCTCCTTGTTTAAACATAGATCCATTGAAGTGTAATTTCCATATTTGACACTATTTTGTGGGAGTTGAATGCAAAGGGAATTCCTTGAGGATCCCTTTGCTTTAAGCTTCTAGCTCTTTCCTCGATCACTTCCTAAGGAGGTTGAATCATCTTCCCTCATCACCTAAATGTTTTCGAGGCTGGGGAATTTAGTACTTCCACCATTTTTATCTTCCTGAAGTTCCCTGTAGGGTGGACACGTGCCATCATATGAGGTGCTCCAGTCACTGAACATGTCCAAAGTAGGGCTCTTGTTATCAGAGTTTGAATCATTATTTTGACCTTGGATTAGGGTGTTTAAAGTAAATAGGTTGTCTTCCCTAGAAATTTCTTGCCAACTCAAGGCTTCCCCTTTCTCCTTCGGGTCTATTTTGAACTTTGATTGGTAGGGCGATTTGAGTTAACACTTAGGATAGTGCATCTTGGCAATTGGGGCATGTGAATTCTGAGTGACTCACTTGATGCAATTGACAATACCCTAGTAGTAGGAGGATTTTAGGCTTTGCATCTCTCCCAAAGTGATGTATTCTCATCGTTATGTTGTTGACAAAGTCTTGAAAGATTTCATCAGGGATGTTGATCTCTAGTATCCCTTGCACAAGACTATGGTCTTTTTCTTCAACGTCTCTAATTTGGAACATGAGAATATCATCCATCCAATAGGTTCCCAGGTTAGTCTATGTGAATAGAAGCTCATTAGGATCATTTTAATCTATGATCATCCTGTTTAGTTTAGGCTTGGCACCAATCTTTATCTGGTTGTTTAGTCCTTTCCATGGTAGCCATAGTAGGGTGAAATTTGTAGACAACCATCCTCTCAAGCATTTGGTCCATTCTTGACTTAGTAGCATTCCAAAAGTTTTAGGGATATCCAATATGTGTACATCAATGTACTATTATATCCTTGGGTCGGCAACCAGTTGGATGTGTACGTTCTTGAGTGCACTAATTACCTTGCCTTCTGTCTTGTCAAGCTAGATCACTAATTTGTTTGTCATTTGCGAAACCATCCTCAGTTTTTGATAGATGGATAAGGGAATGCCATTATATGATGCTCTAGAATTAATTAGGCAATTGTGTAAGTTTGTTTTGAATATCCACAAACTGAGTAGGAATGGGGGTACCTCTATCTTATCTTTGAACATTGTCAGAAAAGATTTGAAAGTGTTGATATTGGAGTTGGTATTTGCATTGTTAGCCGTTGTACCTTGCTTTTGATGGTTTATTGATTTTAGGAGTGCTTCTCTCCGAGAAGGGAATCCTTAAATCATTTTGAACATAGATATGTGTGCCTTGGTATTCTTTAATTCTTTGACTATGTTGTATTTGTCATTTGACCATGCTGAACTTTTGTAACTAGCAAATGTATTTGGTGGAGATGATGTAGGAGCAGTCAGACCTCTAGGTGGCATAGGATCATTTCTTTCCCTAGGATCTAGTGGAGTTGGTTGTTTACTCAGAGGTGTACCATCAATCATAGGTTCCTTTTGGCTCTATAAATTGTATGAGTTTTGATGGTAATTTTGGAGGGAATGAACTTTAGAGTATTCAGGCTCATTCTCTTTCTAAAATGGGAACAAGAAATGTTCTTCTACTATATAGGTGTCTAAACTTTACTCATTTTTGGACTGATAAGAGTCAAATATCATGGCATTGAAGTGGATGGGAGACTCCTCCATATTTTTAGGGTATTGGTTATAGGATTTTCTCCCATATTTGTCATTGCTTTGGCGCAAATTAGGAGCCCCAAAAAAATTGGCTTCCACAGCCTCAAAGGTATTAGAATTATCCACCAGTATGCCACCATAATTGGGCCGAGTCTTCCATGGTCTATTGGGTCTTTTCTACCCAAATGGCTTATCATGTGATTTTTTATATTGTTGTAGGTGTTTAAATCTTGATTCTAATTTTGGGGGTAAGTGCTTGGACCACCAGGTGCTTGTTGGTATCTGCTTTGGTTTTGGGAAGGATTAAACTTCATCCTGGTGAGCTCACTCGTAAGTTGGGATAAGGTTTTCTTCATGGCATACAACTCAGAGGCCAAGTGAGTGTCAGGTTCAATTTGGGGCACAACCCTTTGCTCCAAAAACTCTATTTTATGTTCCTTGTAACCTGGATAAGTGATAGATAGTGGTAGGGTTGTGAAGTTTTATGCCATAATTGTGCTTAATGAAGGTATGTGGGTGGCCAAATCTTGTCTTCTCGCTGAAAATGGATGTGGGGAAGAATAATTACTAATGGTAGGCATGACCATGAAGTTACCCTCTTGTGGGTCCATTTGTTGTGTAAACGTGATGACCTCATTGTACACCTTTTCTATTGTGTCTCTATCCTCGGGGCAAGTCTTCTTAGAAAGATTGAAGTGAAGGGGTCCAGGGCTTTGAGGTAAACTTGTATGACTTCTGCCTTTGGTATGGTGTACTAAACTTCCAAATTTTGATGCATCTTATGGAAACAATGATTGAACATGGTGATGGGATCCATAGGATCTTTCCTTGTTGTTATGAACTAGTGATGTGTTTTAGAAGGATCTACATATAAATTAAATTGATTAAGAAATTTGCTTTCAAATTTGATCCATGTAGAGATAGATCCCCATGGTAGGTTTAGGTACCAGTTATAGGCTAATTCCCCCAAAGTGTATGGGAATAGACAAAAAACAACATCTTGGTGGGCGATATCTATGCGGTTACCAATTTCTTTGAAGGCACAGATGTGCTCTTCTGTTGTCCTTGATTCTCCATATATGAATCACATGCAAAACCTCTCTAGATTTTTGAGCAATTCATAGACCTGCCCAACAAAGTTTAGTCGCAAGCTTTGTGCATTAGAAAAGAAATCCATTAGACGAGGTTGTTGAAAATTTAGATTTTGCAAGTTTGGATTTTGGTTTACAGCTGCAAGGACAGTCGGGACAGTGATGTGTGATTTTTGTCCAAGCATATTTTGTGACTCAGTAGGATGGTAAGAGGAGCTCTCTCTTGTCTTTCCTTTTTTAGCTGTGAATTCTTCGATGGTGAGAGAGTTCAAGGAACTTGCCTCTTTTTGGAGATGGTCTCAGCACTCGCTCAAACTATTCAATAGAGAAAAATATGATGTTATCCAGTTTTTCAGTCTTTAGGCCCTCCTTCTAGGACCACTTCTGTTGAGCATTGTTTTTACACAAGTCCATTGCTAGGATCTCGAGATTTGATTTCCTCTATTGAAAGAATAATGAATTTATTCCCAAGGGTCTCCGGGGTTGTGGTACAATGTACTTGGTAACTCAATTGAAGATAAATGTGGATGTTCACGAGGAGGCCTTTGCAGGTACTTTCAAGGTGTTTAAGTGCAAAACAACTTTAGTGATTTTTTGTATTTTCCAATTTATCAAAGATTGTAATTAACTAAGGATGCAAAGTTGTGTTTAAACTAAAGATGATTTTGATTACTTTTAGATTTATGACATAAATTTAAATGAGTAGGGTAACAAGAATAAAGTAAATTTTTGAAAATAAAATACTAACAGACATAAACCATTATTGATCCTTCCTTGTAAATAGAATGACAGAGAGATTTGGAACAAACCCACCGGATATAAATCAGACCACATCACAATTATATACCCGATAGATGCAATCATTTTGAGAGAAAATGTATTCACTCATGAAATATTTTAAAAATCTATCAAATTGTGAATCCATCAAGATGTGCACACACATGATATGGATTTATCATTAAGCCCAAAAGATGATCTTTCCCATACATTTATCATAACATGGTAGATAAACAATCAGCAAACTCCAAGTAAAGAAACACAAAATCGAGACACAATAAAAGAGTTGGCTCTTTAAAAAGAATGAATAAGCATACACACATTCATCAATTTTGGATAGATAGCAACAAATATCACACCATGAATGAAGCACCAATTTTAGATCTTTATTGCATCAATAATTTGACCATAATACATTGTTTTTATTATAATATATAGATTTTTATCTAAAAAATATGAATGCCAAAACTAGGGCATCAAAGACTCTAAAAATAATGGAAAAAAATAAAAAACTAAAGATTTACTAAAGAAACCTATAGCTAAACTGATACTAAACAAATAGCATGGATCTTTAATCCATTTACAATCAGTTTTCCCATGCAAAAGGGATAAAACTCGCTAACATAGAAGAGAGAGAGAAGCTAGAGTTTCATTGTTTGTAACTGGAGTCTTCTTATTGACCTCTGAGTTCTCCATTGGAATCTTCATATGTAGTTCTCTTCAAGGTGGAAACTGATAGAGGACCCTTAGTCCTTGAAAAATCAACTCCTGTTATGCATCGATCTGATCTGAAGTTCTATTTTCATGCAAAAAAGTGATCACATTGGAATGGCCCATAATTTGGACCCTGACCTCTACACCAGAATTTGCCAAGTGAAAATTTGACCAAGTATAGAATCAAAACATAAGAATCCCAGAATGTTGGCCTTTCAATGGCCAAAAGACCGAAAATGCCAAAATGCCGAGAATGTCGAAAGGGACAAAAGGCTGAAATGCCAAAAAGTTAGCCTTTGGGAAACATGGCTAAGTCTAAAAATCTGCATCTCTCAAAAGGGTTGAGTCCAATTTTGAGCAGTTAGCTTTAGAAAACCTCTAGATGAGAATCTCCCAACCTCTGCACTATTTCCTACACTTCATTTTTAGTTTATTTCTTTCCTCTTCACTTTGTTAATTCCTCATTCTTTCTTCTCTCTGAAAGTGGTCAAATCAAAAGCACAGAACTTGATGTCTTCTTCATGCTCAGATATTCTTTGCATGTCCTCCTTGGAATAGAATAGTTGGTGTAGGCCTTCTTTGGTACTGACACCTACCAGAATGTCTCTGAATTATTGTATCACCTCTTTGGCTAGGCACATGATTTGTTTATCATGGTTCTGCTACAATTCTAAGATAATAAATGTGATGAAGTTGTCTATTTCTTCTACCCACTGTATAATTTCCTTATGCTTTTTTGATATGCTCTCTAGATACTTTTCACAAACCTTGATTTCTTTTTGTATGCTTTTAATCCATGTTCCAAAGTTGTCTAGCTCTTCACCTTCATATATCTTGACCAAAATCTGGAAGTGTTACTTCTTGATAATCCTGAGGTCTTGGAGGGTAGTTTTCCATTTGGTCACTTTGGAATCTAATCCCTCATAACTCTCCATTATTTTTATCAAATTTTTTGTTTCTATTAGAATAACTCTGAAAGTCCTAAAAACCAGTTTGATAACCCTTTGTCCAAACTGCTCAAAATCAGTCTTCCAATCAGCACATGCCTAAATGAAAGAGGGGGTCATACCATCTAGAAAGTCTTGAGTAGCTCTCATTTGTAGTACAGCCTATAATGAGGGCTCTACAAAACTTAGGTGAATGGAACCCACCATCTTATGAATAAATTTATTAACAACCTCTTTTTTCTCTATCAAAGACTTGATGGTTTCTTCATTTTTGCTCATAAAACCTAGAGCATGCTTCAAACCTAGAGCTTCAAGGGTCTTACTTCCATCCCTAGTTAGTTTCCCTATATCCACCTCTTTGAATGTATAGTCCTCTAGGGTGAGTTGTGTTTGAGAGGTGCTAGTAGAAGGAACCTCTACCTATGCCATCCAGTAACCCCTAGTGTCTTGACTGACATAAGATATGGTCATTGTTGGTATATTAGCCTCTGGTTGATGGAAGGACTACCCAAGGAATGCCATATTTGTGTCTTCTCCATATTCTACATCTGTGTAAGTTCTTCTCCATGGCTGAATCTCTTTAGTGAATTCCAAGTAGGTTTACTAAAGGCTATAATCAGCTCATATGGAGCAATGAGAAGGATTGAAGACAAGCTATGTGATCCATGACTCACCCCCTCCTCTTTATCTAACTCTTCCCCATGTTCACCTTCTTCTCTAGCTTCTCCGCCATGCATTTCCCCTTTGTTGATTCCTTCCTCTCTCTTCTCTTCTTCCACTACAGCCTCATGTTCACCTTTATCTTGGCCTTCATTCCTGGAGGAACTAATTTTTTATTTCTGCATTAAGGTCTGTCATGGCTTCTAGTGGGGTTTTGAAGGGAGATATAGGTTCTAAGCTTACCGATGATTGGGGAGTCAGGATAAAACAAGGAAAATGAACATATGGCAGAGGATTCAGTGTGGGAATTATAGGTGGTGGAGTAGGAGTGGAAGGACTCAGAATGGGAGGTGGGAGAGTATAAATAGAAGGAGGTGGGGTTGGTATTGGAGTTGGGAGAAAAGGTGGTTGAGTAGGAATGGGAGGTGGGAGAGAGGTTGGTGGAGTTGGAATGTAAGGTGGTGGAGTTTATGTTGAACTCTCTCCTGTATCATTACCCCCTACTATGCTCTGGGTGGCGCCAACATCTTCAGTTTCTTCCGCTAGGCTAGTGCCAGAGTCCACTCCTGTGATAGGCATGTTTAGTGTGGATTTTGTGAATTGGGCTGAAGGTGGAGTGAGGATCACTTAAGGCTAGAGGGATTCTTTTGTTCCCAAGTCAATTCCTATTGTCAAGTTAGGTGCATCCTATCCCTGATCTGCAAAACCCTCTAGGTCTTCAAAATTGGACATAAGGAGATTGGCTATAAGTGGAAGGGCCTCCATCTTAGGTGGCCTATGATGATCCAACAAGAGGATTTATCTTCCCTATCATCCTAGTTTTTGGGGCCTTATGCCCAGCATTAGAACCATATTCCACTGCATGTTCATTCCCATCACTATTCCTGGCTTCTGAGGTGGGGCCTTCTTTTATTGGGGTACTATGGACTTCTCTCCACATTTCTTATTTTCCTTCCTAGGTGGATCCATTAGTGTTTTTATAGGAATGGGATCCAATTGATAAGGTCTTTTGATCCATGCCTCAGTCATTCTGATAATATGCCTTGCTTTGAATTACATGCTATCATTTTCCTCTTTATCTATCTCTGCATTCAGAATAGGTCGATTGTATATTCTATCAACTATATATATCGACTCCAGCACATTATCTAAATCTTTATCCCAAACCTTTGGGGGAATATCGATCTTCAAAGCTTCTTGTGCTAGTGTGAGGGAAATCCAATAGTAATCCCTAATTCTTACCTCATAATCATCCACACAATTCATCCAATGATCTTCAATGTCTTTCTCATGGATGTAGAACTTGCCAATGATATGGTTGTATGTGCCTATGGGGTTGAATCAGGCCTAGATTCACATATATAGTTGGAGTGGTCACTCGTCCCACTCAAAGGCCAATGAATTACAGATCTTCATGTCCTAGAGAGTGTGGGGGACCAGGGAAATAGGGAAGTACCAAAAATGCTTCTTTTTATGTTTGATGTAGTAATATACATCCAAAAAATACGTGGCCATTTCTAGGATGATTACCCAATCAGGTGGCTACATTGGTAGCTTCTTGGGGTGCAGGGTACAAATCCTTCCACTTAGATGTACATGAAAGTTCTAAACTATATATATTACTCCCCTATGGCTTTTTATTTTTGAAAAAACTTCTTCTGATAGCCTCTTCTTGTAGTCACCCTCTATGGATCTGAGGATAATGAAGATAAAGGCATCATTCACTATTCTGTAGTCTAGGCTATCTTTAGGCATATATTTCCTTCTCACAAATTGTGGATAGAAAATATTAGGCCATGCATTTGGGTCATTGAAATTTACTTATTTTGTGAGCCATGGATAGTCTACTTGTGTGGCTAATAGGTACACTATATATGTATTCATATAGAATTTTGGGTTGTGATTCACCGCAGTCAGTTTCTCATCCAATTTATCACTTAGGATAGTGGCCCAATAAAATATGGCCTTGTGGTTCCTAATCTTCTCTATCAATAAGATGATCTAGTTCTCAAGTTGGATGGACTAAGGTAGTCCATACACTCAGCTTATTAATGTCACTGTATCCTAGATGTCATCTTTTAAGTATCCCTTGTGAGATCTATTTTGTCTAGTTTTTTCTTCAGGAGAGGCTGTTGGAGATATTCCTGATTTACAATTTCATAAGCATCCTCGGTCTTGTTCCTGAACCATCTCAACCCATTTCCTATGTATAAGTCATAAAAATTATCTACGCCCTTCTGGAGATGGAAGGCCTCTTCTATGTTGTCCAACCTTAGGGAAAGGACTATCTGTCCTTTTATATTCTTGACCACCCTTTCATCTGGTATGTAGTGGTTGGCTAAGTCATGATAAGCTCAGAGGAATGACTACTACCGGGTGGGATACTTCATTGACCAGGCTTGATAGAACCAAGGAGGTATAGACTTTGGTCCTTCCTCCTGGTTGAGAACACCTTACTAAGAACTGATCCTAGTCCACATTATCGATGTTAGTATCAGTGATCTCTACATGTCTATTTCTGATCTTTGAAGGGGGATGGTTCCCCTTGAATAGGTACTGTATATTCAGAAAATGGAAGCACTTCCATTGTAGACATGTTTATCCTTCCAAGTAAGTGGTTTGGGGTCATGGAAAGCACCTTGAACGGGTTCCTGATCTTGACATGGCTTCCCCCCTATTCTATCCCTCTTTCCACTCCTGTTTAGCCTAATTTCTACATTCTGAACTGTAGACTGGTGATTCTGGGCTTCAGGGTTAGGGTCAACCTTTTAGATCTATGTCAACCTCAACCCTAACCTAGGTCAGGGTTGACCTCGACCCTGACCCAGGGTTTAGATCCGAAGGTCTCACAGTTTTTGGAGGTCGGCCTTTGCAAAAGGTATTTCCCACTTTCGGGTCAGTTTTTTCGGTTCCGAAGCATTGATTCCTAAATTATATTTAATATAGGTCCTCTCCTAGGGATAAAAACTTTAATGGGAATTTAATCCTCCTATGTAGGCCTCCTTACAAGATTGTGCCCTAATTTCATATAAAAGGGAAGCCTTCTCTCTCATTTTCTCTAACAATCATGAAGTGAACTAAGTCTTCTAATCATGATCAATCACTCTCAAGCTATCTTCAAGTGTGATTAAAGAAAGAAATATAGCAAGATTTCAAGAAAGCATTCATCCATTCAAGTATTCATTTTCATGAAGGAGATCCATTGGAGGCCATTAAAGGATTGAAGCTACATAGTGCCCTTTTTGGTGATCTCTCCATCCACCTTCTTCCAAGCCTATTCAAGATTCAAGAAACCATTCAAGACTTGGTGTTGGAGATCTACAAGAGAGAGATTGAAGACATCTTACCTTTCTATGTTCCACATTTTGAAGCATACTTGTGGATTCAAGGATTCGAATCCACCACAAGGAATTTTTCAAGCAAGGTGAATTTATGCATTTACTTTGTCCATTTCTACAATTTCAATTACATATATTTGAGTTTAATTCCTAAACTGGGGTTTGACCAAGGAAAACCCCTCCCCCACAACAAAAAATCTCCTTTTTCTTGTAGGTATAGGTTTGGAACAGTTGATTTGAGACTAGATTTGGATACCCTTTTCAAATTTCTTTTGGACGGTGTGAACAGATTTTCTGTCAGACCTGTGCAGGTCAGGGTCAACATTATTGGGTCAGGGTTGACATTTGTGGGTCAAGGTCAACCTTTTTCATAAGACAACATCGGAATGGAAAAAGATTTCTGGGTTTTTTTCGTCTCTGCGTTCTAGTTTGGGATCAACTGCTAGTTTTTCTAGAAACAGTCTACAAACCTCAGAAAAAAACATTCTTTGATCTACAATATTTCAAGGTTAGTGCATTTCTCCCATTACTTCAATTACTGTCATATATCATTTCTATACATATAATTAATAGAATTTAAGGTATCTCTCTTGTTATTCTCCTTTCCAAATAGTTGATTCATTTGTGCATTAGCCCTTCTTTGGGGTTGATCAACTTGGATCTCCCATTTGTGCATTTGGGAATAAAAGAGGAACATCTTATCTTCTCCCTAATCACAATTGCAATATACAATCAATACAATTCAATTCAAGTTAAGGAATTCAATACAATTTACACATCAACATATTTCCTATTTCAAACATTACATTTCAAGATAATTAATACTCTATCAAACCCTTCTTTCCTAACACATTATACATCTTTAATAAACATATCTCTATTTCAATCCTTCCATTTAAATTTTAGATAAGAAAGACACAATTTCTTATATTACATTTTGGTGAACCTGCGATAGACAACTCTTTCTTTTTGGTGTTAGATTTACATTGTTTATGCTAGATCTTGCATTTCTTTTCTTTCTCAAATTGCATTTAAATTCAATAGATCAAAATTTTGTGTT
>MU226654.1:112268-123398 GCA_018584345.1 Thuja plicata | reverse complement strand
GCTCAAACTATGTCATCTTTACAACAACAACTTGCATCTTTAACTCAATCTAAATTTAGCATTCCTACATGTGATATGGGTAGTCCTTTATCTCTAGATATCATTCATGCTACTATCCCTCAGCAAGATGATATGCCTTGTCTTGAGAATTACAATGGGAAAGGTGATCTTGTTACTCATGTTAAAACATTTCAAATCCTTTGTAGTGATTATTCTCATGACCATAGTATTTTAGCTAAATTGTTTGCTAGAGCCTTTTGAGATAAGGCTTTACAATGGTATTGTTCCTTACCTCCCTATTCTATTGATTCTTTTCCTAAAATTGCTAATTCCTTCATTTAACAATTTCAAAATAACATTGGACCACAAGTGTCCTTATCTAATTTAATGCATTGTAAACAAAATACTAAGGAAATATTGATAGATTTTATTGGTAGATTTAAGCATTTGCATGCTCAGATTTCTTATCCTATTCCTGATATTGATATTCAACATATGTTTATTTCAAATTTACAAAAATATATTAGGGATAAAATTCTGCTTACTGAATTTACCTCCTTTCAACAATTGTGTGCAGAACTTCACCATTATCAATTACAAGTGAGTTAGTTTGAGAGCAACACTCCAATGGCTCCTGTTCCAATTGATAAGGGTGACAATGCTCCTAATCCTAATAATTTTCAAAAACCTAACAACTATGTCAATATTAATAAATAGACGAATGTGATTGCTGATCAAGTTGCAGCTACATCTAGTAATGCTTTTACATCACTGCTTTTCATATGAATCGTACGTTTACTCCTCTCTCTGAAACTTTGCATTCTATAATGAGTAGGTTGTTAAGTGCTAGTATGATTACTTTGCCTCCTATTCGACCTCTTCTTCCTACTATGATAGCTTCAAAATCCATTGATTCTAAAGATTTCTGCCAATACCATCGCCAAAATGGCCATGACACTGAAAAATGTTACTCTCTAAAGCATAAGATTCAAGACTTAATTGATTCTAAAGATTTGTCTGTTTATAATTTTGATGGTAATGGGAATAAATCTATTTCTCCTCCTAATCAAAACCTTCAAATATATACCAATCCTTTACCTACACATGATACTAATACCATAGCTCAACCATCTTCGATAGACATTGTTTTTGATTCAAAGATGGATGATCTTAATAACATTGGTAATCATGTGGAGAGTGTCATGCTATCTAAAATTATTGTCCAAGATCCTTCACCTACACTTCACCTTCCAATTCCACCTAAAATTCAAAAATAAGCTAAGGATAAGCGACCTATGGAACTTTCAATTACCTTTGATGATTTTGAAACAATTAAAGCTCCCGATGGTCCCCTTTATATCTATGCTAGGATTGCTAAAATACCTACTTGTGGTTGTCTAGTTGATCCCACATCTTTAATCAATGTCGTTACTGAGGAAAATATTTTTATGAAAGGCTTAAAACATGATTTTTATGATTCATCTGATGCATGGATCCAAACTTGTAATGGATTTCTTTATCCTGCACTTGGTTCTATTAATTTACCTATTGAACTTTGTGGTAAGGTTATAGATACTATTTGATGCAGGAGCATCCCAGGGTAGTTGGCTATCCTGCATGTTTGGGATATTTCATGGAGTCACGTGGACTTATTTTCATGTGTGAGGGGTTTGGTAGAGTTGGATAAACCTACTTGGGTCTTGGGTAATTGGTTTTGATGTATTTAATGGAACTTGGCATGGTCTTGGTTGCTTGGCATGGACTAGGAGGAGCTCGGCCTTGCTTAGGAATTTGGTGCCTATTATAGGCCATATAAGTAATTTTCCACAAAGAGTTAGAGGATGAAAATTTCAAGGATTGAAGAGGGCCTAGATTTCTACCTACATTTTGAAGCACGAGTCCTAATTCATCTGAAGCTAGGAGATATTGTGATTTTACTAAGACATCAATTTTGGGTATTTAATTGTTGTTGTTGGCCGACTTGTGGAATTTAATTTATGTTTTTGTATTTAATTTATGTTCTAGGCCGACCTATGGCTTAGATTGGTATAAGTAGGGGTTGTGGGGGAAGTCTTTATTCATTATTCATCCATCCATCCTAGAGCAGAGGAAGAGGCAGAGGAGCGAGTTTTGAGAGGAGCTAGTAGCTGTGGTTTGGGAAACAAGGAGATTGCTTGGTGGGCTTGCAAGCACAAGTTTGGATCTTCCTGGAGGTTTCTACCATAGTGTGGCTAGGGTTTGGTTTGGATCTTGCAAAATCTTATGGAGTTCCTCTTGTAATTGCATTGTATTTGGCCATAACCCGGAAGACCTTACAGCCGGGCATGTTGGATGAAAATATGATGATTCTATTATGAGTATTTGCATTGTGTGGATCTAAATCTCTGTGTTGTTATTTTTTTTCCATTGTGTGGTTATTTTCTGGGGCTAAGACATCTCCATTGGGGATTCTCCTACCTTTCCCTTCATCAAGTGGTATCAGAGTGAAGGTTGTTCCTGAGTGTGTAGATAGAGTGCTGAAGGTGAGGCAGTTTGCACCAGGACTGTGGAGAGGATTTTTGAAGATTTCAGAAGATGGCTCCGAGAAGATTGAACCCTAGGGAAATGGATGATCTTCATGATACTGTGGAAGAAAGGGTCTTAGAAAAGATTAGGGAAGAACTTAGATCTGAGCTTGCACTAATGAAGAGTGATATGATTGCTGAGATTGTAAGTGCTTTAGGTGGTGTTCCTTGACATGTGGGTATTGAAGATGGTTATGAGGAAGCTAATGAAGACTTTGAGACTACTAGATCAAGTGGTAGAGTTGAAAAGGATGAGCAACCTAGCAGAAATAGGGTTGTTCAATTGGATAGATCTGGACCTTAGTTGAAGCTGAAGCATAAGATGGAGGTTTCTAATTTCTTGGGTACTTTGAATCTTGAAGACCTGATTGATTGGATTGGTGAATTAGAAAACTACTTTGAGCTCAAGGATATTGAAGATCCACTTAGGGTGAGGATAGCACAGACCAAGCTGAAGGGACATGCTACTCTTTGGTGGAAGGAGTTATAGCAGGATAGAGAAGAGGAAGGTGAAATGAAGATCACTAGATGGAGATTGATGGTAACTAAACTAAAGGCTAAGTTCATTCCTATTGATTATGAACTTGAGTTATTTAAGAAGTTGCAGAATTTGAAACAGAAGGATATGACTGTAAAAGATTATACAGAGGGGTTTTACAAGTTGACTATTCGGTCTGGACATAGAGAGTTGTCTAAGGAGAAGGTGGCCAGGTATAACAATGGTTTGAGATTCAATATTTAGGATAAGGTTGGTATGTTGAATATTTCTTCAGTTGAGGATGCCTATCAGTATGCTTTGAAGGCTGAAGAAAAGTTGAAAAGGAAGAATCAAGGTAGTTCCCGATAGAAGGAGAAGCAGGACTATTCGGCAAAGGATAAACCAAATGTAGATGATGAACCAAAACCTATTGATCAAAAGAGAAGGGTAGGTAAAGGTGAATTTAGGGGTACTTGTTTCAAATGTCATGAAGATGGACATCAAGCTTATGAATGTTCGCAAAGGGATGGAAACAAAAGAACCACTGTTGTGGATGAGGCTGAAGACCAGGAACCTGAGCAAGGAGAGAGTTTACTAGCTTGATGAGTACTGATTGGTCAAAGGACACGGGAATCTTGTCAGAGGAGTAATTTGTTCAGGACCCATTGTAAGTCTGGAGGTAAGGTCTATAATGTGATTGTGGATGGTGGTAGTACTGATAACCTTGTTGCGAAGGAGATGGTTCAAAAACTTGGTTTGAGAAGAATGAGACATCCTTATCCTTATAGGATTGGTTGGCTACAAGGTGAGCATGCTTTGGAAGTGAGGGAGTAGTACCTTTGGTGCAGAGCCCTCACTCAAAGTCCTCACTCAAACAAATCAGTGATTCAAGGATCAGTGATTCAAGACAATTGCATGAACATAGAATTACACTCACATCCACTAAGATGACTCATGATAAGGAGCAGCATATCTTAGGTTGTTATTAATTTGATGTAAGTCCATTTGTAAAGGCCTAAGGCTCATTGGTGATTCTATAAACCTTGAGTCCTTAGGACCTATAGGACACTTTGCTTAGAGTAGTTATGGATATGTTAGAAAATAGGTTGTTATACCTTAATAAGGTCCTAAGATAGTCTAGAGTCCTTAGGATCTCTTTATATAAAAGAATTATCTAAAAACAATAAAAGTTGCTAAGCAACTTTTCAAAGTTGCTAAGCAACTTCACAAAAAAGTGCTTAAAAGTTGTAATGGGTAAGTTTCAACTGATTGTAACTGATTCCCAGATAGTTGATCGGTGAAACACAAATGTATAAGTGTCATACAACCTTCCCATGGGCAGAGGTTGATAGATGTAAACTTTTTCATTCGAAATCAATAAAAAATCCCTGTTTTTTCCTTAAAAATCACTATTTCTCTGACTCTGCATGGGCTGTACTGATTGGAAGCAATAGTTTAATGGTTGGGGGAGATGCTATGGTGAAATATCTTTCGAATGCATTTGGTTTGAAGTGTTTTGGTGGCCTACAGACAAAGTTATCGCATTTTTTCCCTTACTACCCAGGAAAACCTAGTTCCAGTAGGGTTTTGGGAAAATGGGGTTATAGCTCGTGACTATACCAGCCATTTTGCACAAAACCCAATGAAAATGAAGGCTTTGAGAATGTATTTTAATATTCTAAAAGCTATAGGATAGAAGGTAATGGGAATTATTTATACTTGCAAGTTTCAGACCAAATATTAGGATGTATTTGGTCCTGCATTATAGGAATTTGAGTAACCCATGTTTGATATGTACAAATTGAGTAATCCAAAGGTGGATTAGGTGTTTTAAGATAACATTGAATAGATCCAAAGCCTTTATTTTAATTTATGCACCCATTTCATTGATCTTCCTTTAAAAACCAAGCCTATTAGGGCCCTATTAGGTCTGTGTACCTTGGAGGATTCTTGGAGTGCTGGAGTAGATTGGAAGTTAGGATTGTGGGACAGTGTTTGGATTGTTAAACACCTTCAAAATACATCATTAGATTGGGTGTTGTGTGTGGGGTTGAGTTAGAAATCTCAATTTTGTCAAATTTGGCCTTGTAGCCCTGTTTTGGGAAGTACCTATGGAACATAGTCAAAAGTTGTAAAAAGGTGTGTTTTGAATCTTGTAATTGTTCTTAAGGGTTATTGGAGGGGTATGAAAGTCAGAGCATGGATGGAGATCCTTCTTGAAGCCTGAATTTAAACCCTTAGTAATTTGGAGCAATTTGACCTTCAAGGTCTCAGTAGATCAAACCTTCCACTGTTGCACTCTGCATTAACCTTGTTGATCTCCAGATTGGACAGTATAAGGATCAAATGTTATGTGATATTGTGGACATGAACAATTGTCATTTGTTGCTTGGTAGACCATGGCAGTATGATCGCAGGGCTGTGCATGATTGTGTCAAGAATGTGTTTACAATTGTGAAAGATGGAAAGAAGCATTCCCTGATTCATTTGCAAAATGAAGAGGTTGGTAGAATGAACCAGAGCATTGGCAGCTGAGTTGAGTTGGCATATTTTGAAAAGGTTAGAGGTCAGTGTGGACAACTAACCTGTGGGACATCAAGGAAGGATGCACAGAAGAAGCAGCAATAGAACAAGGGAAAGAGTTTATAGAATGAGGGTTTGGAGGACATGTATGTGAAGAACCATTTGGGGAATTATGTGTTGAATCTTGAATGATTTTCTTCCAGCTATTGAGAATATCTTTTCACACCTGGGGAGTCTGATGCAGGAGCATCCTAGGGTAGGTCACTATCCTGCATGTTTGGGAGATTTGATGGAGTCATGTGGACTTATTTTCATGTGTGAGGGGTTTGGTAGAGTTGGATAAACCTACTTGGGTCCTAGGTAATTGGTTTTGATGTATTTAATGGAACTTGGCATGGTCTTGGTTGCTTGGTATGGATTAGGAGGAGCTTGGCCTTGCTTAGGAATTTGGTGCCTATTATAGGCCGTATAAGTAATTTTCCACAAAGATTTAGAGGATGAAAATTTGAGGGATTGAAGAGGGCCTATATTTCTACCTACGGTTTGAAGAATGAGTCCTAATTCATCCAGAGCTAGGAGATATCGCGATTTTACTAAGACATCAATTTTGGGCATTTAATTGTTGTTGTTGGCCGACTTGTGGCATTTAATTTATGTGTTTGTATTTAATTTATGTTCTAGACAGACCCGTGGCTTAGATTGGTATAAGTAGGGGTTATGGGGGAAGTCTTTAGTCAGTATTAATCCATCCTAGAGCAGAGGAAGAGGCAGAGGAGTGAGTTTTGAGAGGAACTAGTAGCTGTGGTTTGGGAAACAAGGAGATTGCTTGGTGGGCTTGTGAGCACAAGTTTGGATCTTCCTGGAGGTTTCTACCATAGTGTGGCTAGGGTTTGGTTTGGATCTTGCGAGATCTTGTGGATTTCCTCTTGTAATTGCATTGTATTTGGCCATAACCCGGAAGGCCTTACAGCCGGGCATGTTGGATGAAAATATGATGATTCTATTATGAGTATTTGCATTGTGTGGATCTAAATCTTTGTGTTGTTATTTTTTTTCCATTGTGTGGTTATTTGCTGGGGCTAGGACATCTCCTTTGGGGATTCTCCTACCTCACCCTTAATCACTACCTTCATCATTATTCCTACTTCTGATCAATTTCAAATCAAATTTGGTTTACCTTGGATAACTGCTATGCATGCTATTGCTTCTCCCATTCATAAATGTCTTAAGTTCATTCATAATGGCGAAGTCAAAACAATTAATCATAGTTTGTTTCAACCTTCCAGGCCTAGAGATTATGCTACTCCCATTTTTCTTTGGCCTTAATTACCTAATTCATGTCCTTCTCACCCTGATCATCTCTTTCATAGTTATCAAGCTTACAAACATCACAAAATTGCTGAGTTAAGTATGCCTCAGATTGATTCTAACTATGGTCTTTTTCCTACTCCTGCAATACCTCCTTTATCTATTGTTGCTAATAAAATTGATCAAACTCCTACTCTTCCATTACAACCTATCAAGAATCCTCCTATGGAACCTATGAAGGTACCTATTTCCATTCCTCCTAGTTCTCAACATGTGCCAAATAAAGTTAAACGTAACAAATCTGCTAACGAACATCATAAGAAGCATAGAGCTAATGCTAGAGCCCATGCTTCTATGATTCAAAACTCATTACCTACCTTCGATCAACCTATGCCTAATGCATTCGATGTCAATATTCATGATGTCAAGATGAGTGAGTATGATGATCCTATTTGTATCTTGGATCCTATTTCAATCAACCTTGATGAGGAGGATACTCTCGATGATCCTATTGATCTCAGTGATGAATATGAAATTGTTGATCTTGATAATCATTTACATCATATGCTATCAACTCAATTAACAATTACACCTAGTAATGAGCATTGTTATTCTCAAGAGGATCCATGTTTGGAACTAGCTATCATTCCTACTATATTGGATATAGTCCCTCTTGCGAGTTGCCCACCTACCCTAAATAACATAAACCAAGATGGGGAGGGTTGACAACATGCTTGATCGGCTTATCCTTAATGGTAGCCCTTTGTGTTTTTGTATGCTATAATGTGCTTCCCCCGTAATGTATTTTTCTAAATGTTTGTTAGATTGTTTTATACGACCCTTGTTACTTTGTTGGTGCAAGGTGATAAAGGAATCACAACTGTTGTTCAATTCCTCTATATGTATCTACATTCTTCTATATGTTGTTTCATGTTATGTTGTACTTTTTCTATTGTTTGTAACTATTTTCATTGTATAATCTACTTGGATCTATGACATGGTACCACTAATTCTTTTTGGTCTCTAGGTTGTGGTCCGAAAATATTCCTCTTCATAATTATTAAGTTTCTTTCGTCCTTTGTGATTGTAGTTCTACTTTCTTTGGGGAGTGATGTCAATTCATTTGCAATAATATTATATTTTTTATGTACATGTTATCTTATGATCATACTGACCCCACATTAGGTAGATCCTTCTTGTGTTCTTATTTATTTTTATGTTTTATTTCCCTTGATTTGTCTTCCTTTGGGGGCATGTTGTAGTGGAAACGTAATCTGTAGAGTTGTTGATGTTTCCGTTAAAACCATTGCTCTTGTAAAAGTGTTAGCAATGAATTTAACATAGGGGAATACACTCTACTCACCTTTTTCACACACACACATTCAATATAGCTTTCAAGATTTAAAACCTTTTCCATTTATGGATTAAAAGAAACTAATCCTTAAAGCATGGTCACATTTTTCCTTTTTTTTTAGGATCTCTTGATCCCTCCAGTTTAAATTTACACGGATCTCTTGATCTCGCCAGTTTTCAATTTATAATGATTTGATCCCTTTAAGAATGGATCTCCCTGATGGGTTGACTAGTGAGTAGCCACATTCACTAGGTAGTTCAATTCCATCTTTCTAGTTACGCCTTTTGTGTGGTTCACAATGAGACATAAGTTCTCATTGGGAAAGATAATCACACCCTTTTCTCTCTCTACTTAGCTAAGTAATGTCTCTCTTATCATGATCTTAGGGTTGATAAAAACATAAGTCCCTTGGGGGCTTGAGGGTTTCTTTATCCCTTTTTGATTCAATAAGATTATCTTTTCTGTATATTCTCCTTTACCAAGAGTTTGTGTTGAGCTCATACTCTTGCTAAAGTGGGGGCTAAATGTATAGTCAGAAAATGGAAGCACTTCCATTGTAGACATGTTTATCCTTTTGAGTAAGTGATTTGGGGTCATGGAAAACACCTTGAATGGGTTCCTGATCTTGACATGGCTTCCCCCTATTCTGTCCCTTTTTCCACTCCTGTTTAGCCTGATTTCTGCATTCTGAACTACAAATTGGTGATTCTCGGCTTTAGGGTTAGGGTCAAGCTTTTAGGTCTATTTCGACCTTGACCCTGACCTAGGTCAGGGTCAACCTCAACCTTGACCTAGGTTAGGGTTGACCTTGACCCTGACCTAGGTCAAGGTTGACCTCAACCCTGACCCTAGGTTCAGATCCTGAGGTCTCACAGTTTTTGGAGGTCAGCCTTTGCAAAAAGTATTTCCTGCTTCCGGGTCGGCTGTTTTGGGTTCCGAAGTATTGATTCCTAAATTATATTTAATATAGGTCCTCTCCTAGGGGTAAAGGCTTTAATGTGAATTTAATCCTCCTATGTAGGCCTCCTTAGAGGATTGTGCCCTAATTTCATATAAAAGGGAAGCCTTCTCTCTCATTTTCTCTAACCATCATCAAGCGAACTAAGTCTTCTAATCATGATCAAGCATTCTCAAGCTATCTTCAAGTGTGATTCAAGCAAACAATCAAGCAAGATTTCATGCAAGCATTCATCCATTCAAATATCCATTTTCATGAAGGAGATCCATTGGAGGTCATTGAAGGATTGAAGCTACATAGTGCCCTTTTTGGTGATCTCTCCATCCACCTTCTTCCAAGCCTATTCAAGATTCAAGAACCCATTCAAGAATAGTACAAGAGAATTGGATACCAACAAGGCTATAGAGCCATGGTTGAATGAATATGAGAAATAAGTGAATAAGGTTCTACTGATGGATCTGTCGTGGTAAGTAAGCTAAATGATGATTTTTTCAAATTTGATTAATTTACCAATTAGTTTATTTGATGTTAACTTCCAACATAAAGTGAGTATATTTGTTTTAAGTAAGCAACCAATGATAACAATGCATGTGAAATTGGAATGTAGCCTGCCAATTCTGTTACACCACCCGCGCATGATGAAGCTAGTTCGGGTGTGCATCACACTGATGAAGGTATACATTTTCTATTCAAATTTTTATACGTAATTATTAATAAATTTAAACATCTTAAATTAATTGGTGTAGTAATAAAAATTTAATTACAATAGGTGTTTGGATTAATCTAACATTTTGTATTGCAGCTACAAAGGATGTAGAGGTCAGTGTTCATGAGCACGTTGAGGTTGAGGGCACACAAAATGAGCTAGAATTTGATGATGTGACTAGATCAGGTAAAGAGTGTTGCAATTATGTTCTTTAAAGTACTGAAATACTTGTAAAAAATTATAATAAAATGTTTTTAATTTAACCCTTTTATTTGTTATTGCAGATGACCCCCTTTGCATCAACATAGAACTAGGCATTCATTGATATCTGGAGAAGAGGGTAGAATAAGTGATGAGTGGGGAGATGATCATGATGAAACTGATGTTCCTCTTCAAGATTTCTTTAAATCAAGAAATTTAAATAAAAAATAGAAATGATTGTCATCTATGCATCTTAATTAATAATGACTAATTTTTATGTAACAACAACTTTAATTATGTTCTATTGAACGTTCATAAATTATATAATGTGTTAAGATTTTTGTTTCTTTTACTTCTGCAATAGATGCTTGAATATTTTTCCAATTAGGACAATTTTCTTCTTTGTGACCAAACTTGTCACATCTATAGCATTGTACCTTAGAGAAATATTTCTTTTTAAATTTATTGTTTTGATAGTCTCTCCCTCTCAATAAATTATTGTGAGAGTTTCCCTCTTGATTTTCTTGATAATATCTTCCTCTTGATGTTGAACTACAATGTCTCTATGATTTATGAAGGCAAGACCATCACTGATGAGCCCCCAAGGCATTAGGTCAGACACTTAGTTCTTGTACTTTTGTGTCACCCATGAACTTTCCACTTATTATTTATTTTGTATATACTTTTCCCCTCTTTTATATTCCATTTGCATCTACATTCTAAATTATTTATCTAAGTTATTAATATGGTTAATCTTTATCCTCATGAATCTCAATTTTCATGGATCTTATGTTGTGCATCTATTTGTGTAGAGATCTATGCAGGTGTAATAATTGATGGGGTGAGATGAATACAATATATAAATGATGAAGAGAAGCTTAGGTATGTGATAAAATGTTATGATTTTTATTTGAATGTTAAAGAAAGCTATTGTTTAAAGTTATTTCATTTCCTTCTTGTATTATAGACAAACATTATAACAAGTAGGATCTTAAATTGTTGGTCTAGTAAAAATGGTATGTTTTATATATATATATA
>MU226654.1:83301-112131 GCA_018584345.1 Thuja plicata | reverse complement strand
TATAAAGTTTTGTGTATGATAAGTATGTTGTGTAATGTCTAATCTAGTATCTTAAATATGGGCATTGCAGTTATAAAACTCACTTAATTTTACAATTTTTGATGATCCTCTTTGTATTTATTTTTTATCGGCGATAATATTTGTATTCATTTAGAAAGTAGTTACATGTTGGCCATTTAGGCATTAAAATCCAAAAAAAAATAGCACATACTAACTCAAAGTGAGACAACTATGTCCGCAATACAAGACTAACTGACAGAGAAAAATGACTTCTATTAATAGAAGTCTACATAAGGGAAAAGCTCGACCAAAAAAGAGACTTTCAAAGCTTCGACTAAGGGAACCGTTTAGCTACATCTCCTTGGGTGAAGTTAGCAAACGCACCCCACCTATTGACAAGTTCTCGAACTCTAGGATGGTCGCCACCAACTGCTTCTAGGTCAACATTCATGGTCAGTTTTGCTCTGGCTTCCCTAGCTTCCATAGCCCTTGCACCCCATCGAGTGACTGGGAGTTTCCTTTGGGTCATTGGCATTCTGTCAATGTCATGGGCCACAACGGACTTGATGGGTGTTTTCTTCATTTTCTGGGCCTCGGGAACATACGCCACCCTTCCCGCCTCCACTTTGCTCCGCTCTAAAACCTTTAGAAAATCTTTCCACCCCGCCAAAGCTCAAGCCAAGTGTACATCTTCTAGGCTCTCTGTTGACCAAATGACCAGCAGTTGCAACCCATGACTTCCCCTTCCCACCATGTGAAAATTCTCCTCCCCCATTCATAGCCGCAGTCCCACCACAGCCCGAACGATGATTTCTTCGACACTGCCAACCCATTTCACCGCCATACACTGATCGATAACCCTCGTAACCTCTACTTTTGAATCTGCCACCATGAGTGCCAAGGAAACAAACACAAATGAAATATCCAAATTAGTTCTTGGCCTCCACCCCTTCTGCAAGAAATTCTCACACGGTATTTCTCTGATGGCTGACCCAAAGTCATCTCCTTTGCCATTGAAGATATGGCTTAGCCTATTTTTTTTGATATGCATATCAAAGGTGGGAATCTTCCCATTCATTGACAGTGAAAATTAGCCTCCATAGCTCTTTTATTTCTTCACTAAAACAGTTGATGGTTAATTATTGTCGCTGGCATATATAACTTGCAGTCAAAGCCTCTAGAATGGGTTGTTATTACCATCAGGTATGTGGACATACATCATTACCCTTAAATGCCTCAAGTACTATCTTCAACTTTTGTATCCTGTGAGATCTCAGTTTGTGGATTTCATTTCCCCCATGTGCTCATGTCATGACATCTTGGGCATGATATCATTATGATCAGCCACGCGATTCAATGGTGGTGTGACATGAATGTCCATTTATCAGGGTAGCAACCTCAGCCCTGCTTGTACCCATCCTATATGTTGATATTAAGCCTCGTTCATGAATTCCTCAAAGATTTCAAATTTTTCTTCGAGATAACCATTTGCTCCTACATTCGATAGTTGGACAACCAAACTGTTTTCCCCTCTTGGTACATGTGAGGTTTTGAAATCCTCAAACTCTCCCATCATGCTTCTAATCCTTTTGATGTGCTTATTTAGGTACCATGTATCCATTTGAACCTTATTGATTCCATTTACTACCAAGAGGGAGTCACCTTCTAGGTGAACTTTCCTAAAATGGAGTTTTCTCACCATGAGTACAACTTCAACTGCAACTAGGCATTCTGCCTCATTATTAGTGCCATTACATAATATTTTAGCCCCTAAGGCCATGATATCCCCTTTGTCATTTCAAGATATGTATCCAATTCCAAAAATCTATCCAATTCCAAAAATCCCAGGATTACCTCGGGATGCTCCATCAAAATTGATCTTGACCCATCTGAGGGGTGGTGGTTGCCATCTACTACTGATCTCCTCTTCTTCCCTTCAGCAAGGATGAACCCTCAGACTCCCATTAATGACCCTGTACTTCACAAGCAGCCATTGTCTCTATACTAGCATATCAGATTTTGTGAATGGGGTCTTATTGGCTTTGGTTTGTGCAGCCACATTAGACACAAGTTTTGAGACAACAATTTCAAAACTTGTAAGAAAAATCTCAATTGGTTTATCTTTTTCTGTGAATATCCTCTTGTTTCTCTCATTCCAGATCAGCCACAAGGTTCTAGATGGGAGGACGTGCCATATCATAGTGAGTGATGACAGTCCCTTTGGATTCAGCCATGAGATGATCCATTCTCTCAGTTTTTTAGGCAGGGGTCCTTTCCACTTCAGTTTCCCAAGGCCAAATCTCCATACTTGTGCAAATTCACAAGGAAAAGGTGGTCCAATGTCTCCTCTACTTTTTTACACAAAACACATCTAAATGGCCCAGCAAAACCTAGCTAGGTTAATCTATCGCTGGTGAGTGCTCTCCCATTCCCAGCCAACCAAGTGAAAGCTGTAGCTTTAGGGAGATAGGATTTCCTCTAGTAGATCTTTTCTTCCCACTCAACTCTTTGGAATTCTTCTTCAAGGAGAGAATGACCAATTTTCACCGAGTATTGGCCACTTTTAGCACCAAACCACACTACTTCATCCTGCTCTTCTGAGTCTATGACCACCCTCAAGTTCATGATCTCCTTCAATGTCTCCTGATGTTCCACCAAGAGTCCCAGCTCCTGAGGGTCCTTCCATCTAAGTTCCTGGCCCAGAGAAAAAGAGGTTAAATCTAAAAATTTCCTTACCTTTGTCCCCCAAGCACGATCCATGGCCAAAACAATTTGAGGAAAAACCTCATTGCCCAACGCTAGTTGGCCATACCAAGAGTCCTTCCAAAAAGAAGTTTTCCCGCCATCCCCAACTTGCCAGGAAAAGTGGTCCATTATTAGTGGTCTGTAACTCAAAAGTAAATTCCACAAGGCCAAGCCTCTAGGTGGGTTGTTGATAGTTAGGATTCTTGAATTGTTTGCACAATCCAAATACTTGGCTTGAAGCACTTTAACGCATCTCTGCTCAGTCTTACAATACATTTGCCAAACCAACTTGGCCCCCATTGCTTCATTAAAGATTTTCCAATTCCTAATTCTAACTCCACCCCCACCTCTTTTTTTACAAACTCTGTCCCAAGCAACTAGGGGAATTTTTTCCTGCTCATTAGCAGATGATCCTCTTGGTATTGACAGTGACCATTTTGCTGATTTTATGCTATCCATATCAATGCAGTGGTCTTCTCTCTTCATAATGTTATGATTTCTCCAAGTTGCATCATTGAGCTTAACACTATTTGAACCTCATTGTTGCTTTAAATCCTAATTATATCCATGTTTTCATGACAAAACATGGTACAATGTTCAAACACCTTGGTGACTGTTATGCATATTGGATGATGGCATATTTAATGTTCTTGCATTGTAATTTAGATCTATTTCATTAGTCTTTCATTTCATGGAGGAAAACAATTATAAAATCATTTTATTTATTGTTTTGTCTTCACAATGCTATGACCTACAAATGTGCTTTGATTTTGATGCCTTTTGAGAGGTTTCTTAGCTTTGCAAAATTGTGATTTATATTCTATGCATTGAGATGTTTGCCCTTATTGTATTGACTCTATTATTCTATAAAAGCAACCTTGGTATTTACTGGAAGACATCGTGTACTGCCTCCTCACACATTTTATTATGCACTATTGCTCTTAATGTGTTATCTGTGTCTCTTTAATGTATTTGATTGTACTTTCATCTTAATCAAATTATTACTAGGACAACATTGTTCTTTGATCATTCATACCCTTTTCTTGGAAAACTCTTCTCATTGTGTTCTCTTGTTATTTTGATAATGTCTATCATGCAACTTTGATGTTGACTACTTGTGCATGGTTTATCTTTTAGATCCATGCACTTGATCATTGTTTGATGTCATTACCATGTCATTTGTGATTGTCTTGATTGACATCTTAACTGTAGCTAAATATTATAACCATGTAGCAGTATGTTTTCATGTAGCAACAATTATCCTATAGTTGCCTCTTGGTATCCTTGACTTCTCCATCTCTATCATTTGACAACATGCTTAGCATTTCCCTTAATCTCATTTGACTGTGATTGTCCTTTGTTTGTTATTTACATGATAATTTTGATCATATGAGAACCCTTTTAACCATGATAGGGTGACTGCATCACCCATGTCATCATAGTCCCACTGACAAAATACATGTTTGTAATAGTGAATCATGATGATTCACTGTTACAAATGATATGTGTCTCCCTGATAGGACTATAATGACATGTTTGATGTAGGGACTGTACACCTTGTAATGATCAATAATGTTCCAATAACAACATACTAGGATCAACCCTTGTTGGAGCCCATTCTATCCCACATATTGCAATGCTTATGATATCAACTTAAGATCTTCAATAATGAATAATGATACCTAAACATCTAGATTGAACAAAATCATTACATAAAAAAGATAAAGTACTAATTTCACATATAGATTGATGAGGATCCTTGAGCTCTAACAAAATTCTCTTTATCACTATAGTTGTTTTATCACTATGTTATGTAAGACTAAAACATTGGAACATGTTGAACTCCAAACACATATGATGGAAACAAAACTAGCTCCCATACCATTTTAATTTATCAAAGTCCAAGTTATCTTTCATTTCACAAATTATATCTTTTGTTGGAAAAAATTCATGATAACCTCCATGTTTTCCTTTAACTATTTTTAGTTCATCACACACATTATCTCAGGAAAACCTCTTGACTTATAAACTACCTCTTCTTTTAACAAATATTTTTTTCCCTAATACCTTTGGACTGTCACTTTGATGTCTTTTAGAAACACTATCATGAACATTCTCTCTATGGGGTGTTATTGAATTTTATGCTCATGACATACACTCTTGATTGCTGCTCACATTTTGGATATAATTCATGATCTTTGACTTTAAATTTGTCTGGAAGATGTTTCCTATTTTTCTCTCACTTTATAGCATTGGCATAGAATTGAACTTAGTATTCATGTAAATCATGAACCCGCCTATTAATAATTGAGATATAATTCATTCTTGTTGATTGTGTCCATCATTTCATATGATAAATTCACTTCTCTTTCCTCGTTTGAAAGCACTATATTTTTTACTATTTTCCATGATATCATTTGGAAATACATGACAATACTGAAAATCATTACCGTCCTCATGTTAATAGTGTTTCTCACTATATTTATTTACCATTGTATTGTTTACACCTCATTGTTCTTGACATTGTACATACTACACTTTTGCTACAAATAACTTCTTTTTAAATATTTCTTCATACATGGAAAGAGAAGATGAAGAATTCATAGTGAACGATGAAGAAGTGGTTCACCTTAAAGATACAGAATGTTCCAGTGATGAATAAGTACCTGGGACCTTCTATATCTTTAAGGAAACCATTTCTTCATCTATACCAAGAAAAAATGTAGGGCTATGAGTTCAATAGATGATGATTATGATGAAGAAGATTTGAAAATTTTCATTTGATGATGATTATGAAGAAGAAGATTTGAAAATGTTCATTTGATGATGATTATGAAGAAGATTTGAAAATGTTGCAGCAATTTGAATTGGATCAATCATCATTTTTAAATCTTCTTCATCAATCACCATCAACCATTTTCCAAGCGCAATACCTTTCTCTATATGAATCTTGGTTTACATTTCCCTTTAATCCGGATGCAAAATTTTTTCGTGAAGTACGTCAGGGGTATAATAAATTCAAGCAAAAGGCCCTAGAGGCTGCTAAGTCTTTTGTACCAAAAAACACCTTTTTCTTGGTGATGATCCTATGCAGTTACACATAGAAAAAACATGTTCCTTAGAAGATTTTTAATATCACAACAACTAGGAAACATAAATAAAGGCATCATGGTCACAATTCTTTAGAGACACAACATAATTGAGTGGTATACCCAAATGATGCAACATAACCAGTACTCTTCCGATTCAAAGTTGACATTGTAGGATCTAAAAACCATCCTTATCTATAGTTTTTGGACCCTACAGTGACAAATAAGAATTGAACGAGTAGTGATTGTGTTGCATTGTATGGGTATACCACTCAATTATGTTTTGTCTTCAAATAATTGTGACCATGATGTCTGCATTTATGTTTCTCAGTTGTTGTGCCCCAGGACCCCTTATGAGTCCTTATGACCCTTTATGACCCCTAAGAATACATATTAGAGGTCTTAAAGTATCATACAAGGTCATAAGATGCTCCTAGGAGGGGCCAGATGAGATTCCACCTTCACATTGTTGGTCGTGTTAAGTAGAGAATGTTAAACTATTCTCAAAACAAAGAGAAGCTTAATATTTCAGGGTCTAGGGACAAAAAAATTGTTTGTAGTCTTTTCTTCATGAAACCGTCAAAACCTGTTACACTTCTGCAGCTCATCAACACTGGAGGTCTAAAGGAATCAATTATTTGGTCAATTACGAGAAGGTAAACAACGAGATAATATTATTGTATCTTTTGTTCTATTTATCCAATCATAATTTCTACCTTCTCTTCACCTTTAGTAATATATTGGATACTTTGTAGTGTACATAAAGGCAATGCAATGATTATTCTCGATAGTCAGGTATAAGTCTTCTAGGCCTTACCCAGTATCTAGGACTAAAGATAGCAGAGCTCAAGAAACCATAATAGTCGGTCTCTATTTTTGGTCCATATGATTGAGTAGATTTTTTACCTTTCATTAGATAATCAAACGTGGTGATCTGAAAAATTTAATAGATAACATTTTAATGTATAACATACATTATTTTAGTTTGATTCTACACAAATTTATTTATTTCCCACACTTGTTGACTGCATAGACAGTGATAAATAAGCATCCATGCCTATGGCCTGAGTAATGCAGGCCATGAGATGAGATGCTTCATTATCACTATCCTCGTAGTCGACAAGTGCACAAAGTAGATAAATTTGTGTAATGTCAACTTAAATAATATATGTTATTATGAAAATATTCTATTCAAATACCCATATTTGATGAGCTAATGAAAGGTAAACTATTTTTCAGTAATATGCACCAAAGACGAAGACCAACTATAATGGTCTATTGAGATTTTTTTATCTTTAGCACCCCTCTCCATTGATATTTTGAAACACCTAAAAACTGTTCTAATGATGATGCTATACTAATGACGATGATATTGTTAGAAATTTCTCTGGACCATCGTTGAAAAAGCTATATTTTTACGCTAACATTTGATGGCAATGCTATACTAACAATGGGATCTGAGTCAACAATGTCTTCGTACAATCGTCGGGAAATCTCTATTTTTGATGCCATTGTTCAATGGTGATGCTATAGTAACAATAGGGCTACCATTGGAAATGTCTCCACATAACCATCAAGATTTCTACATGTTTGACGCCCAATTTTGACAGCGATGCTATATTAACGATGATTGTATCATAAAAAATGTCACTGGATAAAAGTTGGGTTTTCTACACATTCAACGCCATTTTTTGATTGCAACGCTAAAATAATGACAGTTTTACCATTAGAAGGATATACTTCCAATAGGGGTAGCGTTGAAAATCTTCCTATAAATTGTGTATTTCTGTGTTGATTTCCAAGTGTTAGGGTTGTCAGAATAGTGATGGTTACCATCTCCATAGAAATTTGTGATGAAATAACTTCGATGACAACCTATGTTTGATAGACAAGAGATACGTATTGAATATTTGAGTGATAGATGTCAGAATGTGGCCTCAAATGTACTAGTGCTCCAAGAAGTTTCATTATTTTACTTTTGTAAATGTCAATTAAATGCAATCAATGCTAAATAGATCATTCACTCTCATTGAAAAAAGATTTATGTGAGACATTACTATCATGGATCAATTAGTTTGACTCAAATATCATGTGGTTAAATCCTTATATAAATGTCATGAGATCAATCTTACCATAATTTTCTTATTAGCTTGACAATGCTTAACCATATAGGAAATTCAACCAATGCATAAGAATCCAAGACTTTATAGAAGTAGCTCATGAGACAACAAAGAAATCTCTCTCAAAATATTTCAAAAATTTTATTCTAGTCTTGTACATGAAAAAAAATTCCATGGTTTGGAATTTGTCTCTCGTGGTCTCGAATCATCCAGATTTCTTTTCTAGTGCTATTTTCTATTGCAAAGCACACAAAGAGTCTCCTATAATCTTCTTTTATGCAGAATTTGAAGGTTTTGGCTTCTTTTCATTGTATAAATTTAAACATAATGTTGGATATAAGATCCTATTATCATCCTTAATATGAAGATAAATCCAATCAAACAACATAGTAATATGAGGCTAAGTGCACAAAGATGGGAGACCAAAAAGGGGGTATAAGATGCCACTTTTTTTTTTCCTTTCTAAAATTAGAAAAATCTCAACTTCAATGAGAAATTGATGATAGCTACACTCTAAATTTAAAAATGTGACAAAAATAAGAGTTGTTCTACTCTGAATATAGTTTCTAAACTACTAATTTATTTTAGAAATGTTGGAGATTAAGGCCTTAAAAAAGAGGATAACAAAAGTTGTCTTGTTTTTTTGAAAAAAAACATAGCATAGTGTCTGGTGTGATCCCCCTAAAATGTTAACATTATTTTAAAAAAAAATCATCCCTACAGTGAGAAATTAGCTAAGACCACCTAGTTTATCCCAGATTTTGCTACTAATTTTTTGATGAAAGTATGATTTTTTATGATTTTCCAAAGTGGACACACCTTGAAAATGTGAAATTTATGTGTGCTGCCCATAGAAATCATTGAAAAGTAATAAAAAATTAAAAATATTTTTTTTTAAAGTGTGTATAATGGAGTCTAGTTTCTGAAAAATGTAATTTATTACAAAATTTGATGAATGAGCCAAAATCTAAGCCCAAATGATTACACGTTGGTTTTTGAAAAAAAATAGGACATAATTACAAAAGAAATTAGAGATGAAAATCTTAACATAATAAGAATTCAAAATAAATTATATGGTTAGATAGCTAACATATAGATCTATAATATCAAGCCGTCTATTTTTATTGTTATTGAACTACATGCAAACCTGATAGGGAGCACACAAGAAAAAATGTTAATTTTTTGTAGGTTTTCTAGAAAACACATCTCAAACCTATTTGAATCCTCCAAGCCTTTAGGTAAGATCTCCAAGGCAAATCCAAACCTTAGGCTTGGTAAAATTCAAAGCAGTACAAAGTGTGCACTCACAATAGTGCATGCACACTATGTTAATTTATTATTTATATAACGCGTATGCGCTATGTAAAACTTAAGAAAAGGCTTAAGAGAGGAGGGAAAATGCCCAGCGAGCCCTGCAAGACCAATTCTAGTACTAGGTAAATACATAAAATGTAACATTTAAGTATAAGTTAAGTTATATTTTATGTATATACTTTTAGTATGTTTGAGAGTGGTTTTAGCTTCACAGTAGTTAAGATAAAGATTCTAGATTTTGAGGGTTTTTAGGAAATTTCAGACTGAGCCAAATTTCAAGAATCAACAAATTATCTTCAACATGATTCTTAGTGGACTGTTTATTATAACCATAATCCATTGATTTGATTAAGGATACTCTTTAGGGTTCTAAGTGGTTCTAATGTATCAAAGGGATCATAATGGGTCCTAAGTGGTCCTCGGTCCCCTTAGGACCCATTACGACCCCTTAGGACACATTAGGGCCTCTTAAGAGCCCTTAGAACACATTAATCATCGTAGGACACACTAATGGTCTCTAATATGTTCTAATGTCTACTAATAGTTTGTAAGGGGTTTTAATAGGTTCTAAGTGGTCCTAGAAACCCTCAGGACCCATTACGACCACTTAGGATCCATTAAGACCCATTAGGACACATTAAGACTCATTAGGACCCCTTAGAACACAATAAAACTCATAGGACCCATGAGAGAGAGAGAGAGAGAGAGAGAGAGAGAATTACTACCCCTTAGGACCCCTCTCTACTACTAAAGAGTAGCAAGGATTATAAAGGGGTCCTAGGATACATTAATGTGTCCCAGGATCCCTTACAATACACTAATGAATGGTGAGGGGTCCTAAGACATATTAATGTGTCCTAGGACCCCTTATGACCCCTTACAACTCCTAAGATTCATATTAAGGGGTCCTAAGGGGTTATATAACACATTAATGTGTTATAGCATCCTTTATGACCCCTTAAGACCCTATAGGACCCATCCCTCTACATCTCTAATGTGTCCTAATATCCCTTAGACCCCTTAAAACACCCTATGACCCCTTACCATACACTAATGAATGGTAAGGAGTCCTAAGGGATCTTAAGGGGTCCTAAGAAACATTAATGTGTCCTAGGACCCTTCATGACCCCTTACAAACTTTTAAGACACATGAGATGTATGATAAGGGGTCTTAAGGGGTCATAAGGGATCTTAGGACACATTAATGTGTCCTAGAACCTCTTAGGTCCCTTTAGGACCCCTCTCTCTAAATAATAGGGGTTGCAAAGTTTTTAAATGTATTGTAGGACACTTTAGACCCCTTACAACCCCTTAGGACTCCTTACCATACACTAATGAATTATAAGGGGTGCTAAGGGGTTGTTAGTGGTCTTAAGGGGTCCTAAAATATATTAAAATGTCATAGGACTCCTTAAGACCCCTTATGACCCCTTACAATAAAATAATTAATGGTAAGGATTCCATAGTGATCTTAAGGGGTCCTAGTATACAGTACTATGTTGTAGGACCCTTTAAGACATCTTAGGACCCCTTACCATACACTAATGTATGGTAAGGCATTATAAGGGGTCTTAAGGGGTCCTAAGACACATTAATTTGTCCTAGAACCCCTTTTGACCCCTTTGGACCCTTTAGCACCCCTAAGATGTAGGGAAAAGGGTCATAAGGGGTCCTAGGACACATTAATGTGTCCTATGACCCCTAATGAACCCTTAGTACAATTTAGGACTCCTCTATCTACATATTAGGTGTCATAAGGGTTGTTAACTTGACCTAGAACACATCACTATGTCCTCAGACCTCTTAAGACCCCTTCCATACACTAACGTATGCTAAGAGGTCTTAAGGTGTTCTACAACACATTAATTTATTCCACAACTCATTAATGTGTCCTAGAAACCCTTATGACAGCTTACAAACCTTTAAGATCCCTAAAATGTATGATAAGGGGTCATAAGGTGTCCTAAGGGGTTTTAAGACATATTAATGTGTCCTAGGACCCCTTATCATCCCTTAAGACACTTGAAGACCCCTCTCTCTACATCTTAGGAGTCGTAAGGGTTTTTAAGGGGTCCTAAGACACACTAATCTGCCCTATTACCCCTTATACACCTTATCACTCCTTAGGACCCCTTACCATACACTAATGAATGGTAAGGGGTCCTACGAGTTAATAAGTTCTCTTAAGGGTTCCTAGGATACATTAATGTGTCTATTAAACGGTTATGATCCCTTAAGAGCCTTTAATACCCCTAAGATGTATGGTAAGGGGTCCTAAGGTTTCCTAAGGGTAGAAAGGGGTCATAGGACACATTAATGTCTCCTAGGACCCCTTCTGACCTTTTAGGAGCCTTAAAGACCCCTCTCTCTACATATTAAGGGTCATAAGAGTTGTGAGGGTGTCTTATGACACATTAATGTATCCTAGGACCCCTTACCACTCCTTAGGATGCCTCATCATACACTAGTGAATGGTAATGTGTCATAATGGGTTGAAAGGGGTCTTAAGACACATAATGTGTCATAGGACCCCTTATGACCCCTTATGACCCGTTCGGACCCTTAATATGTATGGTAATTGATCCTAAGGGGCCGTAAGGGGTCTTAGAACCCCTAATGAACCCTTAGTACCCTTTAGAACCACTAAGATGTAGGATAAGGGTTCCTAAGGGATCTTAGGGAACTTTAATATGTGCTAAGACCCCTTAGTACCCTTCAAGACCCCTCTTTCTATTGGAGATTTTATTTTGTGCGAATTGTTGATTGTATGTTTGTCATTGATGACAACATATAATATACAGAGGTGTCCTATATGCAATTATTAGTTCAGATGTTTTGGAGCCTTGCCTATTTATTTCCATGGTGTACACATGTTCTGGTTGCTATGTGCATTCACACAAATTTAGATATGTAGTTTTAGTGGAGTTTTGTTAATCTGTTTTGGTAGTTATAGTGTCTGAAGATTATTTGTGAAGAGCCAACATAATTACATTGTTTCTTGAGTAGCACCTATCTTTGGGATATGCATGTTTGTATTAATGTTTAGTTATGAGTTAGTGATGATTATCCAAAGGCACTAAATGTATTCTAACTGAAGCATAATGTTTGAGTTAATTTGGTAGAGCCGACTATGAGAAGTGACGTGTCTATTTAGTTTGAGTTGCGCAATCTTAAATTTGATTGCATGCTTAGTTAAGATGACAAAGAAGTTGTTGAAGTGTTTCTTATAGCCGTTGTGAGCATATCGTTGGGAAGATACTTATAGTAGTTCATTTGATGAATGCTAAGGGTGAATGATAAGAGGAGAGACATAAAAAGTATAGAATAGAATGTCTGTTGTTTTGGGACACTAAATACATTTCATTCATCAAGAAAAGATCTATGTGAAGAAGATGTGAAAGCATACAATACACTGGAACTGATCAAGATAGAAGGTCTACTCAAATAGTTCATTTATTAGATATAGTGCATATCTATTTTATTGAAGGTTGCAGCCTTCATCATTTTAGCAGTGAGCTTTTTGGATAGTGAGTCCTCAACCCTAACAGGGTTATTTGTAAAAGACTCCTAACAAGGTTCGACCCTTAACCAAGTCAATGTACTTATTGCATTGTAAAGATCAACTCCTAATAGGGTTTTAAGATCTTCTAACATGGATTATTATACTCAAGTACAGTTCTTTGTGGGTGCTAATTCCCACCAGGTTTTTTACCTATTTGTTTTCCCCGTAACTAAAATTGTTGTGTTCTATCTTGTGTTATTTGAATGTGTTAATGCTCAATGTTATTCTATAATTAATTGAAGAAAATAATTAAACTAGTGGATAACTGATTCTCCCCCCCTCTCAGTTATCCCTTGGGACTATTCCAACAATTGGTATTAGAGCCAAGTTCCTTGGAGAGAAATCCTAACAGCTTAAGGTAGATCAAATGGCATACTTCAGGAAAGAGATTCCTAAGTTTGATGGAGAGAACTATCTTGACTGGAGGAAAAAATGATAACACATTTTTAGTGAGTTGGTTTTGAGATCTATAAGATTGATACTCATGCAATTGATGTTCCCACTTTGAAAGACCTTGCAGAAGAAGACTCTACAATTAAACAAAAAGAAGTATTCACTCAAAATGAAATTGCCAAGGAGGCCCTAATTAGTGCCCTATCTAACAGTGAATTTTATGAGATCAAGAAGGCAGAAAAAGCATATTCAATTTGGAAATACTTAGAAGATATGTTGGAAGGAGACATCCAAGAAAAGAATGCACTTTGAATAACATGGAAGAAAAGATACAATAATTTAGAGATGTTGCCTAAAGAGAACATCAGAGCTTACAATAAAAGGATTAATGAAGTAGTATCAAGTATCAGGAACAATGGTGGAGAAATTTCAAAGGATGATATAATGGACAAGCTGATGACCACATTGATAGCAGATTATGAAAGAAAGATTAACATTTTGGATGAAACCATGCAATTCTCAAAGGACTCCAAAAGAGAAACACCAATCATCAAAATATCTGCATTTGAGATATCAAGATTGAAGACATAACCTAAAATGAAAACAACCTTCAAAGCCTCAGTCCATGGTAAGAAATCTTCAAGCAGCTCTAATAATAATGAGAAAGAAGAAGTTGATACTGAACTAGAATAAATCATTTCTATGATTTCTACGAAGGAAAGAAAAGGTAAAGGGAAATATGAAGGAAAACTATTGCTCAAATTTTTTTCATTCAACAAAGTTGGCCACTTTGTATCCAAGTGTCCTACAAGAGTCAAGAAGTTTAGATCAGATTACAAGCCCAAATACACTAAGGAATGCTATCGTGCTGAAGATGGTGTAACTGATGATGATTAAGGAGAAGATGAAATTGGATTTTCTTCCATTAAAGACATTGAGAAAATTCTTGAGGAGATGGACATTGAAGATGAAAAAGAAGCACACGAGCTAGCATTAATTTCCAAAGCAGACATTAGAATAGATTGGATCATAGACAATGGATGTTCACATCACATGACAGGTGAAAAAGATAGATTTGTACATCTAGATAAGTACAAAGGTGGCATGGTTAGATTTGGAGATAACACTCCCAAACCTATCATAGGAAGAGGATCTATCCCCTTAGATGGAAAGAACAAGACAGATGATGTTCTTTATGTTGATGGTTTGCATCATAACATACTAAGTGTTTGACAACTGTTAGATAAAAGATATCAGTTGGAATTCAAGAACAATAGATTTATTATCAAGAACAAAGAAGGAGACATGATTGCATCAGGATCAAAGACCAAAGGTAATTTTTTTCAGCTCAACTCTGAAGTAAGTTATTTTGTTGCAAAAGTGGATGACAGCTGGCTATGGCACAAGAGACTTTGTCATATCAATTTTGATAAAATAGTAAAGATAAGTAATGTAAAGGCAGTAAGAGACCTTCCAAATATTGCAAGATTAGTTGATACTATGTATAGGGAATGTGTGATGGGGAAGCATGTGAGGACCTCATTCAAGAGTAAATAGAACTCTACAGAGAACAAATTAGATCTGATACATACAGACCTATGTGGACCTACTCAAATAAGATCATACTATGGAGAAAGGTATTTTATTTTTTTTATTGATGATTTCTCAAGGATGATGTGGATTGCATTCTTAAAAGACAAATATGAAGCTTCTAAGAAGTTCAAAGTATTCAAAGCTAAGGTTGAAAATGAATCTGGATTAAAGATAAAATGTCTGAGGTCAGATAGAAGAGGAGAATTCACCTATGACCAGTTTTATGACTACTGTGAAGAACATGGAATCAAAAGATAGTTTAGTGCACCTAGAACCCCTCAACATAATGGAATTGCAAAAAGAAGGAACATGATAATTCTTGACACAACGTGCACTATCATGATTGAAGGACATGTTGGCCATACCTATTGGAGAGATGCAGTCAATATAGTAGTCTATACTGTCAATAGAATCTAGTTAAGGCCAGGCACAGACAAGACACCTTATGAAATTTGGTTTGGTAATGTACCTACTATTAAACACTTCTAAATATTTGGAAGCAAGTGCTACATCAAGATAGATGACAGTATTGGCAAGTTTGATTCTAGAAGTGATGAAGGTATTTTTCTTGGTTACTCTACTAAAAGCAAAGCCTATAGATGTTTTAATCTAAGATTGAAGACGCTAATTAAAAGTACTCATGTAAATATTGATGATAAATTTATGATTCTAGAAAGATACTTTGAATGTGCTCCCATTATTGAAGATGAACCCATACCTATCAGTAAGGACACAGTTATTGAAGAAATGTTTGACTGTATTAATGTTTCATGCAACAATCTTGAACCAAGTAAAGAAGAATCACAGATTACAAATGAGAGTGTCACTCCTAAAAACCCAAAATACACATCCAAATACCACTCAAAGGAAGACATCATTGGAAATCAGAGTGCTAAAGTCTTGACAAGATCCAAAGCAAAAGGTTCAACCATTGATGAAGAGGTATGCTTACTTTCTCAGATTGAACCCTTACGTGTTGAAGATACGTGCAATGATTCAAATTGGAAAAGTGCTATGCAAGAAGAACTGGATTAGATAATCAAGAATGATACATGGGAACTAGTCCCTAGACCTTGTGACAAGAATGTGATTGGAACAAAGTGGATATTCAGGAAAAAGATGAATGAAGAAGGTACAGTGGTAAGAAACAAAGAAAGATTGGTATGTAAAGTATATGTGCAGAGAGAAGGAATAGACTACACTGATACATTTTCCCCTATGAGCAGACTGGAAGCTATCAAGTTGTTTCTGGCCTATGCAACATTCAAGAACTTTAAAGTATATCAAATGGATGTCAGGTCAGTTTTTCTGAATGGTGACTTGAAGGAAGAAGTTTACATAGAATAGCCTGAAGGATTTAATCTATCAGAAAAACCAAACATGGTATGCGGACTAAAGAAAGCATTTTATGGACTTAAACAGGCCCAAAGAGCATGGTATGAGAGACTTGATGGTTACTTAACAAAGATAGGATTCAGAAAAGGAGCAGCAGATTGTAACTTATTTATAAGAGAGACAGATGAAGGATTACTACTTGTTTCTATTTTTGTTGATGACATTATCTTTGGAGGTAATGACAAGCTTAGTGCAGAATTTACCAAAGAGATGCAAAGTAAGTTTGAAATGAGCATGATTGGACCTATCAAATATTTTTTGGGATTGAATGTAAAACAAACAGACAAAGGCATATTTATAAATCAGTCTAAGTATGTGAAGGAAATATTGAAAACTTTCAAAATGGAAGACTTCAAACCAGTAAGCACCCCCATGATAACAGGAAGCAAGCTTTCTAAAGATGATGATTCCATAGCAGTTGAAAAGACACTATACAAATCTATGATTGGAAAACTCATATATCTTACTCAATCTAGACCAGATATTTCAAATGCAGTTGGCATTGTTCAAAGATTTGCAGCTGAACCTAAACAAAATCACCTAATAGCAATAAAAAGAATATTCAGATACTTAAAAGGGACTATAGACTATGGTTTATGGTATCCTAACTTAGAGGATATACAACTTCATGTGTATACATATGCAGATTAGGAAGGTTGTGTTGATGATAGGAAGAGTACCTCAGGAGGAGTAGTATTTCTTGGAGATAGGCTAGTTACTTAGACAAGCAAGAAGCATAACTGTATCTCTTAGTCGACAACAGAAGCTGAGTATGTTGTAGTAGCAATGAATTATTTAACAATGGTTTGGATCAAATAGATGATTAAAGACTTTGGTATTCAGATTGATTATCCTATTGTTATCCAATGTGATAACACTAGCACTATCAATATGTCAAAGAGCCCTATGATGCACGCAAAGACAAAACACGTTGAGATCAAATATCACTTTCTAAGAGAAAAATTTGTAGACAGAGTAGTAAAGTTGGATTATGTGAGCACTAAAGAATAGTTAGCAGATATTTTACAAAGCCTTTATCAAAAGATACTTTTGAGTATCTCAGGGAGAAGCTGGGAGTAATTCCCTTTCCTGAGTCTGATTAGAATTTGCAACAAAGAACATCAGTCCTTGGTGACTACTGAATGGTTGACTACTCTACTTCTAGAGTAGTACCTATTCTTATTTGTATTTGGCACCCTTTTCCATTGATGTCAAAGTGGGAGTATATAGTAAGGGGGAGAATATACTCTGGGGGAGTATATAGTCATGAAAATAAAAACATAGTCAGGAAGTTGCAGCAGTGAAGAGGAACCCTTGATGAGGATATTGAGAAGATTGTAAAAAGAAAGGAATCACTTTTGGATTGATGGTGTTTTTAATCATATGTTTCCATCAATGTCAAAGGGGGAGAATGTTGGAGATTTGCTGCTGTGCAAATTGTTGATTGTATGTTTATCATTGATGACAACATATAATATATAGAGGTGTCCTATATGCAATTATTAGTATAGATGTTTTGGATCCTTGCGTGCTTATTTCCATGGTGTACACATGTTCTAGTTTCTATGTACATTCATGCATATTCAGATATGCAATTTCAGTGGAGTTATGTTAATCTATTTTGGTAGTTACAGTGTCCGAAGATTATCTATGAAGAGCCGATGTAATTACATTGTTTCATGAGTATTGCCTATCTTTGGGATATGCATGTTTGTATTCATGTCTATTTATGAGTTAATGATGATTATCCAAAGGTGATAAATGTGTTCTAACTAAAGCATGATGTTTGAGTTAATTTGGTAGAGCCGACTATGAGAAGCGACGCGTCCATTCAGTTTGAGTTGCTTGGTCTTAACTTTGATTACGTGCTTAGTTCAGCCAACAAAGAAGTTGTTGAAGTGTTTCCTATATCCATTGTGACCTTATCCTTGGGAAGATACCTATAGTAGTTCATTTGATGAATGCTAAGGTTGCATGATAAGAGGAGAGAGAAAAAAAGTACAAAACAAAATGTCTATTGTTTTGGGACAGTAAAGACATTTCATTCATCAATAAAAGATCTATGTGAAGAAGAAGTGAAAGCATACAATACAGTGGAACTGATCAAGATAGAAGGTCTACTCAAACAGTTCATTTAACAGATATAGTGCATATCTTTTTTATTGAAGGTTGTAGCCTTCATCATTTTAGCAGTGAGCATTTTGGACAGTGAGTCCTCACCTCTAACAGGGTTATTTGTAAAAGAATCCTAACAGGGTTTGACCCTTAACTAGGTCACCACACTTATTGCATTATAAAGATCAACTCCTAATAGGGTTGTAAGATCTTCTAACAGGGATTATTATACTCAAGTAAAGCTCTTTGTGGGTGCTAATTCCCACTGGGGTTTTTACCTATTTGATTTCCCCATAACTAAAATTGTTGTGTTCTATCTTGTGTTATCTAAATGTGTTAATGCTTAATGTTATTCTATAATCAATTGAAGAAAAAAATTAAAATAGCGGATAACTGATTCACCCCCCTCTCAGTTATCCCTTGGGACTATTCAAACACTTTCTACATATTAGGTGGTTTAAGGGTTGTTAATGGGTCATAGGACATATTACTATGTTTTAAGACTCCTTAACACCCCTTAGGACCCTTTACCATACACTAATCTATGGTAAGGGATTATATAGGGTCTTAAGAGGTCCTAAGACACATTAATGTGCCCTAGAACCTCTTATGACCCCTTGGGACCCTTTAAAACCCCAAAGATGTATGGTAAGCTGTCATAAGGTGTCCTAAGGGGTCATAAGAGGTTCTAGGGCACATATTAATATGTCCTAACGGGTCCTAGGACATATTAATGTGTCCTAGGACCCCTTATGACCCTTTAAGACCCCTTTCACTACATCTAATGGGTTGTAAAGGTTTTTAAGGGGTCATAGTCCACACATTAATGTGTCTTAGAATACCTTACACCCCTTACAACCCCTTAAGCCACCTTACCATATACTAACAAATGTTAAGTGGTCCTAGAATGGGTTGTAAGGGGTCCTAGACACATTAATGTATTGTAGGATCCCTTATGACCCCTTACAACCCTTTAGGACCCCTAAGATGTATGATAAGGGGTTTTAAGGGTTATAAGGGGTCCTAGGACACATTAATGTGTCCTAAATCCCCTTATGACCCCTTAGGACCCTTCAAGATCCCTCTTTCTACATCTTAGGCATCATAAGGGTTGTTAAGGGGTTGTAAGACACATCAATAATGTCCTAGAAACCATTAGAACCCCCGCAACCCCTTACCACACACTACGTAATTGTAAGGAGTCCTACGGGCTTGTAAGTGGTCTTAAGGGGTCATAGAAACACTAACATGTCCTAGAACCCCTTATGACCCCTTAGGACCCTTTACAACACCTAAGATGTATGTTAAGGGGTCCTAATGTGTCCTAGGGATGAAAAGGGTTCAAGAACACACTATTGTGTCCTAGGACCCCTTATGACACTTTAGGACCCTTGAAGACCCCTCTCTCTACATCTTAAGGGTCATAAGGGTTGTTAAGGTGTGTTATGACTCATTAATGTGTCCTAGGACATCTTAGACCCCTTACGACCCCTTAGGATGCCTTACCACACACTAGTGAATGATAATGTGTCCTAAGGGGTTGTAAGGGTTCATAAGAAAAATTAATGTGTCATAGGACCTTATATGAACATTTTGGACCCTTAAAATGTATAGTAACTAGTCCTGTAGGGTCATAAGGGGTCCTATAATACATTAATGTGTCCTAGGACCCCTTATGACCCTCTATCACCCCTAAGATGAAGGTTAAGGGGTCTTATGACACTTTAATATGTCCTAGGATCACTTATGACCCCTTAGTACCCTTTAGGACCCCTCTCTCTACATATTTTATGTTGTAAGGGTTTTTAACGGGTCCTAGGATAGATTACTATGTCCTAACACTCTCTAAAACTCCTTAGGACCCCTTACCATACACTAATGTATGGTAAGGAGTCCTAGGACACATTAATTTGTCCTAGAACCCCTTATGACCCATTAATACCACTAAGATGTATGGTAAGGTGTTGTAAGGTGTCCTACATTAATGTGTCCTAGGACCCCTTATGACCCTTTAAGACTCCTCTCTCTACATATTACGAATTGTAAGGGTTTTTAAGGGGTCATAATCTACACATTAATATGTCTCAAGACACCTTAGACCCCTTAAAACCACTTAACCCACACTAAAAAATGCTAAGGCATCCTAGAAGGGGTTGTAAGTGGTCTTAAGGGGTCCTAAGATACATTGGCATGTTGTAGGATCCCTTATGACCCCTTACAACCCTTTAGGAACCTTAAGATGTATGATAAGAGGTGATAAGGTGTCATAAGGGGTCCTAGGAAACATTAATGTGTCTGACAACCCCTTATGACCCCTTAGGACCCTTAAAGACCCCTTTGTCTACATATTAGGGTTCTTAAGGGTTGTTAAGGGTCGTAGGACACATTAATGTGTCTTGGGACCCCTTAGAAATCCTTGACTTAGGATCATTGTGTTAGGAATAGTCCCAAGAGATAACTAAGAGGAGGGGGGTGAATCAGTTATCTACTAGATTCAATTCTTTATTCAATTATGTACAAAATAAAATTAAGCATAAACGCAACAAGATAACACAGAATAGAACACCACAATTTTGGTTACGGGGAAACCCAAAATAGGTAAAAAACTTGGTGGGAATTAGCACCCACAAAGAACTATACTAGAGTATAATGATCCCTATTAGAAGATCATACAACCCTATTAGGAGTTGATCTTTAAAATGCAATAAGTACAATGACCTAGTCAAAGGTCACACCCTGTTAGGATTCCTTTACAAATAACCCTGTTAGGGGTGAGGACACACTATCCAATAACACACTTCTCAAATGATGAAGGTTGTAACCTTCTGTACAATAGATATACACTATATCTGATATTGAATTATTTAAGTAGACCTGCTATCTTGATCAGTTCCAGTGACTTGTATATTATCTTTGATTCTTCACATAGATCTTTATTTGTTGAATGATGTAGCTTTACTATTCTAATACATCAGACATTCTTCTCTATAACTGTCACAAATTATTTTTTCTTTTTCATACTTTGCAATCACAAATGAACTACTATAAGTATGTTCCTCAAAAGATATGATTACGTCGGCTGTAGGAAGCCCTTAAAAAACTTTCTTGTTAGCTAAACTAAGCACACAACATAATTAGAACCAACCACCTCAAAATGAATAGACGCATCACTTCACAGAGTCAGCTCCACCAAAATAACTCAAACATCACACTTCAGATGAAAGATGTTAAGCATTCTCAGTTAGACATTCTGAACTCATAACTAAACATGAATCTAAACACACATATCCCAAAGATAGGCACAACTAAAGAAACAATGAAATTACCGTCAACTCTTAATAATATTCTGAAACTGTAGTAGGTGAACAAATCAACATAACTCAACTTTAACTGCACTACTAAATTTGCGTGTATGAACATAGCATAATAAATATGTCTACAACATCCAAATAACCATGTAAGGCTCCAACATGTCCATACTGATAATTACATATAGAACACTGTTGTAAATTATATGTTGTCATCAATGACAAACATAATATCAACTATTTGAACAAAGGAAAATCTTCAACGATCTCCCCCTTTGACATTTATGGAAACATACGATATGAAAAAAACCATTACTCCAAAAGTATCTTCTTTCTTTTTACAATCTTCTCAATATCCTTATCAAAAGTTCCTCATAACTATTGCATCTCTTTTTACTATTTTTTTATTTTCATGACTATATACTCCCCCAGAGTATATGCTCCCCCTTACTATTTACTCCCCCTTTGACATTAATGGGAAATGATGCAAAATATAAATAAGCATAGGTACTACTCCTGAGGTAGAGTAGTCAACCATTCATTAATCACCAAGGACTAATGTATTCATTGCAAATTCTAATCTGATTTAGGAAAGTGAATTAGTCCTAGCTTCTCCCTGAGATACTCAAAAGTGTCTTTTGATAAAGGGTTCATAAATATGTCTGCCAGTTGTTCTTTGGTACTCACATAATCCAACTTTACTTCTCTCTCTGCAACTCTTTCTCTTAGAAAATGATATTTTATTTCTTTGTGCTTTGTCTTTGCATGCACCATAGGGTTCTTTGACATATTGATAGTGATAGTGTTGTCACAATGAATTATAATAGGATAATCAATCTGAATTCCAAAGTCTTTAATAATTTGCTTGATCCAAACAATTGTGGAACAATTTAATGTTGTTGCTACATGCTTAGCTTTTGTTGTTGACTGAGAAATACAGTTCTTCTTCTTGCTTGTCCACGTAACCAACCCGTTTCCAAGAAATACCACTCCTTCTGAGGTACTCTTTCTTTCATCAACACAACCTACCCAATCTACATTTGTATAGACATGAAGTTCTACATTTTTTGATTTAGGATACCATAAACCATAGTCTATAGTCCCCTTTAAATATCTGAATATTCTTTTTATTGCCATTAAGTGATTTTGTTCTGGTTCAGCTACAAATCTTTCAACAATGCCATCTGCATTAGAAATATCTGGTCTAGATTGAGTAAGATATATGAGTTTTCCAATCATAGACTTGTATAGTGTTTTGTCAACTGCTATAGAATCATCATCTTTAGAAAGCTTACTTCCTGTTATCATAGGGGTGCTTACTGGCTTGAAATATTCCATCTTGAATGTATTCAATATCTCCTTCACATATTTAGACTGATTTATGAATATACCTATGTCAGTGTGTTTTACATTTAATCACAAAATGTATTTGATAGGTCCAATCATGGTCATTTCAAACTCACTCTGCATTTCTTTAGCAAGATCTGCACTAAGCTTGTCATTACCACCAAAGATAATGTCATAAAAAAATAGCATCAAGTGATAATCCTTCATCTATCTCTCTTATGAATAAGTTACAATTTGCTGCTCCTTTCTTGAATCCTATCTTTGTCAAGTAGCCATCAAGTCTCTCATACCATGCTCTTGGGGCTTGTTTGAGTCAATAAAGGGATTTCTTTAGTTTGTATACCATGTCGGGTTTGTCAGATAAACTAAATCATTTAAGCTATTCTATGTAGACTTCTTCCTTCAAGTCACCATTCAGAAATGCTAAATTGACATCCATGTGATATACTTTAAAGTTCTTGAATGTTGTATAAGCTAAAAATAAATTTATAGCTTCTAGTCTCCTCACAGGGGCAAATGTATCAGAGTAATCAATACCTTCTCTCTATGCATAACCTTTACATACTAGTCTTACTTTGTTTCTTACCATAGTACCATCTTCATTTATTTTGCTTCTAAATATCCACTTAGTTCCAATCACATTTTTGTCACAAGGTCTAGGGACGAATTCCCATGTGTCATTCTTAAATATCTGATCTAGTTCTTCTTGCATTACATTCTACCAATCTAAATCATTACAAGCATCTTCAAAAATTAAGGGTTCAATTTGTGAAAGTAAACATACCTCTTCATCAACGGTTAAACTTTTTTCTTTAGATCTTCTCAAAACTTTACTACTATCATCTCCAATGATATCTTCTTTTGAATGGTATCTAGATGTGTATTTTGGAATTTTAGGTGTGACACTCTCATTTGTAATCTGTGATTCCTCTTCACTTGGTTCAGGGTTATTGCATGATAGATCAATACAGTCAAACATTTATTCAACAACTATTTCTTTATTGATAGGTCTAGGTTCATCTTCAATCATAGGTGCATAATCATAGTATCTCTCTTGAATCATGAACTTATCATCAATCTTCACATGTGCACTTTAAATGATTTTCTTCAGTCTCAAATTGAAACATCTGTAAGATTTTATTTTAGTAGAGTAACCAAGAAAATTACCTTCATCACTTCTAGCATCAACCTTACCAACACCACAATCTCTCTTGATGTAACACTTGCTTCCAAATATTTTGAAGTATTTTACCGTAGGCACATTTCCAAACCAAAGTTAATAAGGTGTCTTGTCTACGCCTGGCCTTAGTTGAATTTTATTGATAGTATAGACTATTGTATTGACTTCTTCTTTGCAATAGGTGTGTGCAACTTTTCCTTCAATTATGATAGTGAGCGTTGTGTCAAGTATGATCTTGTTTCTCCTTTTTGCAGTTCCATTATGCTGAGGGGTTCTAGGTGCACTTAGCTATCTTTTGATCCCATTTTCTTCGCAGTACTCAAGAAACTTGTCAAAGGTGAATTCTCCTCCTCTATCAGATCTTAGACACTTTATCTTTAATCCAGACTAATTTTAAACTTTAGCTTAGAATATTTTGAACTTCTCAAAAGCTTCAAATTTATCTTTCAAGAACACAACCCACATCATTCTGGAGAAATCATCAACAAAAAAAATAAAATACCTTTCATATAGTATGATCTTGTTTGAGTAGGTCCACATAAGTTTGTATGCACTAGATCCAATTTGTTCTCTATGGAGTTCTATTTTCTTCTGAATGAGTTCCTCACATGCTTTCCCATCACACACTCCCTACACATAGTATCAAATGGTCTTGCAATACTAGGAAGGTCTCTTACTGCCTTTACAATGATTATCTTTACTATGTTGTCAAAATTGATATGACAAAGACTTTTGTGCCATAACCAACTATTATCCACTTTTGCAACAAAACAACTTAATTCAAAGTTGAGCTGAAAGACATTACCTTTAGTCTTTGAACTTGATGCAATCATGTCTCCTTCTATGTTATTAATGATGCACTTGTTGTTTTTGAATTCCAAATGATATCCTTTATCAAGCAACTGTCCAACACTCAATAAGTTATGATGTAAACCATCAACATATAGAACATCATCTATTTTCTTCTTTCCATCTAGAGTGATAGATTCTCTACCTATGATAGGTTTAGGATTGTTATCTCCAAATATAACCATGCCACCTTTGGACTTATCTAGATGTACAAATCTATCTTTGTCTCCTGTCATGTGATGTGAACACCTATTGTCAATGATCTAGTCTATTCTGATGTCTGCTTGGGAAACTAATGCCAATTCTTGTGCTTTGTTTTCATCTTCAATGTCCATTTCATCAAACAGTCTTTCAATATCTTCAATTGCAATAAATCCAATTTCATCTTCGCCTGAATAATCACCAGTCACACCATTTTTAGCATAGTAGAATTCATTTGTATATTTAGGCTTGCAATTTGTTCTGAACTTTTTGACTCTTGTAGGACATTTGGATGCAAAATAGCCAACTTTGTTACATGAAAAACATTTGAATGGTAATTGTCTTTCATATTTTCCTTTTACTTTCCTTTCTTTCTTAGTGATCATAGAAATGATTTCTTCTAGTTCTTTATCCTCTTCTTCTTTCTCAATATTACTACAAGTGCTCAAATATTTCTTACCATGGACTAAGGCTTTGAAGGTTGTTTCAATTTTAGGTTCTGTCTTCAATCTTGATATCTCAAATGCTGAAATTTTGCTGATCAAGGTTAATCTTTTGAATTCTTTTGAAAATTGCATAGTCTCATCTAAGATGTTTATATTGCTCTCATAATTTTCTGTCAGTGTAATCATCAATTTATCCATTATGTCATCCTCTGAAATTTCTCCACCATTGTTTGTGATTCCTGAAACTGCTTCATTAATCCTCTAATTGTAAGGTCTGATGTTTTCTTTAGGTAGCATCTCTAAATTCTTGTATCTCTTCTTCCATGTCTTTCTACGCGCATTATTTTCTTTGATGTCTCCTTCAAAAATGTCTTCTAGGTACTTCCATATTGAATAGGATTTATCTGCTTTCTTAATCTCAGAAAATTCACTATTAGATAAGGCACTTATAAGGGCTTCTTTATCAATTGCATTTTGGGTGAATACTTCCTTTTGCTTAATAGTAGAATCTTCTTCTGTAAGATATTTCAAAGTAGGAATATCAATTGCATGAGTAGCTACCTCATAGATCTCAAAACCAATGCACTGTAGGTGTGTTATCATTTTGTTCTTCTAGTCAAGATAATTCTCTCCATCAAACTTAGGACTCTCTTTTTTGAAGTACACCATCTGGTCTACCTTAAGCTGCTAAGATTTTTCTCCAAGGCACTAGGCTTTGATACCAATTGTTAGGAATATTCCCAAGAGATAACTGAGAGGTGGGTGAATCTTTTATCTATTAGGTTCAATTATTTATTCAATCAAGTTTAGAATAACATTAAGCATAAACACAATAAGATAACACTGAATAGAACACCACAATTTTGGTTACGGGGAAACCCAAAATAGGTAAAAACCCCGGTGGGAATTAGCACCCACAAATAACTACTCTAGAGTATAATGATCCCTGTTAGAAGATCTTACAACCCTGTTAGGAGTTGATATTTACAATGTAATAAGTACAGTAACCTGGTCAAAGGTCAGACCCTGTTAGGAGTCTTTTACAAATAACCATGTTAGGGGTGAGGACACACTGGCCAATAACACACTGGTCAAATGATGAAGGCTACAACCTTCTATACAACATATATACACTATATCTGATATTGAACTATTTAAGTAGACCTGTTGTCTTGATCAGTTCCAGTGACTTTTATATTCTCTCTGCTTCTTCACATAGATCTTTAACTGATGAATGATGTAGCTTTAATGTTCTAATACATCATACATTCTGCTTTGTAACTATCATGACTTATTTTTTATTTTTCATACTTGGCGATAAAAAATAAACTACTATAAGTATCTTCCTCAAAAGATATGATTATGTCAGCTGTAGGAAGCACTTCAACAACTTTCTTGTCAGATAAACTAAGTACACAACATAATTAGAACCATGCAACTCAAAATGAATAGATGCATCACTTCACAAAGTTGGCTCCACCAAAATAACTCAAACATCACACTTCAAATGAAACACGTTAAGCATTCTTAGTTAGACATTCTAAACTCATAACTAAACATGAATCCAAACATGCATATCCCAAAGATAGGCACAACTGAAGAAACAATGAAATTACTATTGGCTCTTAATAATAATCTTCTAAAACTGTAGGTGGTAAACAAATCAACATAACTCAACTTTAACTGCACTACTGAATCTGCGTGTATGAACATAGCATAATAAATATGTCTACAACATACAAATAACCACACAAGCCTCTGACATGTCCATACTAATAATTACATACATAACAATGTTGTATACTATATGTTGTCATGAATGACAAACATACAGTCAACTATTTGCACAAAGGCAAATCTCCAACACATTGAAGACCCCTCTCTACATCTTAAAGGTTTTTAAGGGGTCTTAAGGGGTCCTAGGACACATTAATTAATAATGTGTCTTAGGACCCCTTATGACCCATTGTGACCCTTTAGGACCCCTAAGATGTATTATAAGGGGTCATAAGCCACCCTAAGACATGTTAATGTATCTTAGGACCCCTTATGACTCCTTAGGGAACTTTTAGAAACATCTCTCTACATCTTATGGGTCGTAACGGTTGTTAAGGGGTCTTAAGACACATTAATGTTCCCTATGACCCATAATACCCCTTACAAACCCTTTGTTAGAATGAATTTAGAATAACTGAGAGGGGAGGGGTGAATCAGTTATCCTCAGGTCTAGATGTACCAAATAAAACTTTTTGTATTTTAAAAAATTTAGATCTACTTAGCAGCATTAGCATATGTCAACAACTTAATCATACAGTTTACTATTTAATGTAATTATCTTGTAGAAACACAATAGTAAAACAAACCATAAGCATTCACACAAGTTGACATAATTATTTAACAGGGAAACCCAATATGGGAAAAACCACGAGTAACATGCTACCAAGTTTCACTCTTCTGAAGTGAGCTCTGTGAGGAGCCAACCCTATTAAAGGTTACAATAACACACTGTTAGGTGTGACCTGGTTAAAGGATTTAATCACCTTGTCAGGACTGGCCTTGTTAGAGGACTTAGAACATTCCACCTGAATGTCACCTTGCTTAGAGGATTTATACAAAAGACTGTTAGGTCAACCTTGTTAAAGGATTTTAACTAATACAATGGTTAAAAAGTAATCAGTAGTTGTGATCTGATACATACAACTTACTTTATAAATTCAGATCCAATTACAACTCTGACGCTAACTTACTGAGTGGTCTGCATTGTCATTTAAATCTTTTGATTTGCTTGGAAATCTGTCAAGCAATCACACATTAAACTTTCAGCTTCTATGTTTAGCCTTCTCTGCTAGGTCATGCCAATCAGTAAGTCAAATATGCAAACCTCTTGCATACACACATGTACATCAATCCGTACATCCACACTTCAATGAATAACCCCTTGAGGTTATCATATACCTCTCTATCTAGGTTAGATAAATCTTTTCCACTTAATAAAGATCGTAGATCTTAGGTTAGGTCAGAGCCAATGGATCATTCCATCATTACGTTACATTTACTTCTCCAAAGTAGTCTCTAATTAAATCTTGAATCCATGCATTAATTATGGTTATCCATACATTAAATAACATGGATCAATCTTTAATTAACTTTACATATCCCAATAAAATTAACTA
>MU226654.1:48316-65522 GCA_018584345.1 Thuja plicata | reverse complement strand
CCATTTGTACATGTCTTTGCATATCAGGGCAAGAATTACCATCATGATCTGTTGTTAGATGGAAGGAACACATAACAACTTCTTTTGGTGAAGCTTCTATGGACAATCTTGGTTGATTTGGAGGCAAAAGAGGAGTTTTATTGTGCCATTGATTATGTTGTTTTCAGCTGATATCTTGATAAGGAGAAGGGAATGAAGATCCTTGTTTAGGTAATTGCCTTTTCAATGCAATTACGTCATTCAATAATCTTTGAATGACTGGATCTATAGGAGCCAAAGTAGAAGGTTGGGAATGAGGATTCTGAACATCTTTTCTCCATTTCCCAGTTGTACTAAGATCATCTTCTAACTTAGTAGCCTATTCTTGGGCAACAGCTAAATCGGCTGGTCTACTCCTCAAGTGAAATCCTATGTCCAGGGGCATAGAATTTACAAAGAAACATTGCTAGTTTTTTGGGGTTGGTATTTTGGCAACTGGGATTCTATGGATAACTTTGTTGTATCTTTCCACATAATCTCTCATTGGCTCATGAATCTCCTTCTTCATTTGTGTCAATTGTGCTAGCAAAGAATGTTCATCATCAGCTCCTTTAAAATGCCCTTTGAATGCTGTCTTCATGGTTTTCCAACTTGTGATTGATCTATTTAGTAGACGGCCAAACCATTCTGCAGCTCCTTCTGAGAGAGATTGAGTGAAGATTCTTACTACTACATCTTCATGTTGTACTACCAAAATGGCATTAGCTACATTTAATGCATTCAAGTGCTCATCGACCAAAACTTTTCCATCTCCCAAGAATTTAGGTAAGACTTCTTTAATACCTTTAGGGAGAGGATGATGAGCTCCGAAATTTAAAGGACCAATGGGTGCACCCCATGGCTGAGCCATAACTATACTTGGAAAGATTGTAACTAGAGGTGGTGCTTGAATACCAGACAAAGTTAAAGCTTGCCAGACACTAGAGGACAAAGAAGAATTGGGGGCAGCTTTAGGAGGAGAAGGAGGTCTACTTTTTGCTTTGGGTCTTAAGATGGAAGGGGAGGAAAAATGAAGATTTTGCAATCTTTCAAAGAAAGTATCAAAAATACCCTCCTTCCTCTGGGACCTGGTGTAAGGTTGAGAATCTAGAATTATTCTAACTTATTACCTTTGAGCGATTCTGTCAACAACTTGTACCTCCTGGGTGATTGGGAGTCCTCTTAACCACTCTCCTATATCTTCCTCTTCTTCTAAAACTAGGAGAACTTGTTGATACTAGTGATAAATGGTCTTTAAAATCCAAGCAATAGTGTTCAAATCAGAAATGATATCCTCTTGAGTGTTTTGAAAATTAAGATCTGGTTGGATAACAGGAGGTTGCTCCTCCAAATTGGGTATTATCATAGCTGGTACGACCATAACTTATTCATAAAATAGAACATTAACATGGGTCTACACTATAAGCGCTCCCCAATAGAGTTGCCAAAAATCTATTAGTGAACAGATTTGTCTTTTTGTAAACAATCTTTTAAGTTTTCTCTATCACCCTTAAAAGAAAAACTATTCTTAATAGTTGGGTAAGTGTATTTTATAATCACTTCCCTCTAAATTTTATAATAGGTACAACTCCCTTAAATGATATTCAATGAAATGAGGAAATAATTCAATCTATTAGCTTTTAACCAGAAATATTATAAAGGCAACAATATCATTCTTTAATGATATGTTTTGAAACAACTAGAGAAGTACATATAACCAAGTGATGAATAGGAAGGAAACACAGTCACTTCCACAATAGCATTTCTTGAAAAACATAAACAACTTTGACTACAGATAATAGATAACAGATAAAACTCAAGATTTAGATACCATGAAACAGCTGACTAAGATATAAAATAGGTCAAACTATATGCCAACACAGGGCACTTCGCTCAAAATCATAAACGACATAGATTCATTGATCTTCCAGTCATATACTTCAAAAATTACTACACAGGTAATTAACTAAAAATCAATTATGTTCACAACATTCACCATCTGAATTCTAATTATCAAAACTATATCTATCTGTCAAAGTTTTTCCAAACCCTTTGAAAGTTTTAGTAGCCAGAATAAATAGCAATAGAGCACTGAGAGGCCTCCTGAAAAACATGGCCTGTCAATGAAATAGTTAAGTAACAAATCCATCAGTCAGAGGACATGTGTCCTTGAAATTTAGCATAATAACATAGTAAAAATAGGAAACTAGATGGCAGAATTAGGTTCTTTATCTAAGGCATGATCCTTGCTTGTTACTGGACTCCCTTCTTCATCGGTAACTGATTGAGTCAGTTTCCATTCTTTGTATGCTTAAACTAATTCCTTGGCAAGCGACAGGTGCAGGATTTTAGAGTTCACTATTCGGGCCATGGAGGCATCTTTATTCCAACTCAGTTTTTTCACCCTATCAGTAACATTAGATAAATTATCAACACACAAATAAAGCATGGATTCAATCCTTGCTATCTGGGTCAAATTAGAGGCCTTGGGATGAATCTTGTCTCTGATGGTTTTAATAGCTGATTCAAAAGCATCCAAAGCACCTTTCAGTTCTTGTTCACTGAAGACAGAGGGGTAGGTATAAGTGAAATTAATCACTTTCAACTCTGTTAGGGAAGCCTTTTGGATTTTCTTTGCTTCAGCTTCATATTCTTTATTCTCTATAATAGTACTTCTTATCAGGGAAATATGCCAGCTGATGTTTTTTCTGAGTATGAAGAAGTAGGACTCCTCGGCACCTTTCAGTGACTTTTCTGCACAGAATTTACTAAAGCCATGCCATTCAATTTCATAAATTTGGTCATTGCTGACACCCACTTTTCTTCATCTGTGCTCCATACTTGTCGTTGAGCCTATAATTCCTCTATAGTTGTCTTGGTGTTATGAAGAACTGAATGAGAATCTTTGATATACTGTTTGCCATTTTTTAGCACCTGAGCCATCCATTCGTTGACTGAAGAAACTAGAGTTCATCCCCTTTGAACTTGATTCAGTAGACTCTTATTTTATTTAGAATTGGGATCGAACACTTGAGAAGATTGAGACAAAAGGGTAGCATCAAAGTTGCAAAATGCGTTAATATACTGAGAAAGTGAAACAATGGTCTGTTTCAATTCTTTCTTTTCTTTGCTATCCTGCACCGATGTAATTAGCATTTGTTGGGCTGTTTCTTGGAACAAGTGGTTTTTCTTGGCTCTGTCCATTGTTCCCAGCTCAATTTTGGTAATTTAAATGTCCTCAACTTCCACATCTGGCTTCTCTTCCTTAGGCCTATAAGTAGCGACCTCGGCCATCCACTTTCCAGTCTTAGCATCAACAAACATGCGCACTGTGCTTTTTACCTTCTTGGCTTTAGGGGTTTTTTGAGCATACTTACTCACAATATCTTGTACTGGTATGGACACAGGAATCAAACTCTACCTTTTATTGACTAAAGAAGTCAGCCATTTGGGCGTGTCACTGGTCACTGCCGATTGGGGACCAACTATAATAGGAGTATCCATTAAATCTAGGGTTACGTCTTCAAGATCAAAAAGATCTTTCCCAATTTGGTCATCATCACCAATCTGATAATTTAAGTCTTCAAATTTATCATCTTCCAGATTTACTACCTCCATCTATTCTTGAGTCATCTTTGCCTTCTTTTGAGATCGGGAGCATGACCTGGTGATACGTTGAGGAGAAACCACAGATGAAAGTTCCGCAACAGACTTCTTTTTAGGTTCTTTCTTCTATTGCTTACTAAATGAACCTGCATTATTAGATGTTTTAGGCATGTTAGAAACAAAGGGGGAAGAAAAAAAAATTGAAGATTTATTTCAGTCTTTTTAGTACTAGACTGCTCTTTTTTCACTTGTAGCCACTTCTCAGTTAATTTGAGAACATGCTATGTTCTGCTTTGAATGTCATCATCTTCCTCTTTTGACCAATCAACATCTACCTCTTCAGTATCGAGAGGTCTTTTGAAATTAGGTTCAATCAAATTAGAACCATCATCTATCACTCCCTCTATGCTGAATTGTATTGTCATTGATAGAATTTGAGAGATACAGAGTCTACTGTGACTTCTGGTCATGACTTGAGATTCGTTTACACAATCTTCCCATAAATCCTCTAAATGGGGAAATGGAAACATGTGGGACCTTAAGCCCAGGCTACCGCTAGAAAATTTTTTATTATCAAAGCCTGTCCTTTCTGTATAGTACTTGAAATCAAAATGACCGAGGTCAGTTATGATACTTATAGCATCTTCAAAGGTTAGACATGAAAGCTTCCCTAGCTGCAATGGAAATAGTTTTTCACCTCGGTCTCTAGGAAGGAAATGCTTTAGCACGACGGTAAGCTATCTATAGATTTTAGCAAAAATAAAATAGTCAAATGCATATCGAGGCAATTTGGTAGGGGCATCCTAAAAACCACCAATTCTTAAATAAGAGAACTTAGGGAATTGGATGTAATAACTCCCAAACCTAGTCACAAAGTGTTGAGCTTCTGAGCTCATCCTCCTGGCCGAATCTCCAAACATTTCAAAGCAAATCTTTCCCATAAAATTATCATGAACTCTCCTATAATTTTGAATTACACTATCTTTACGAAGCATAGAGAAATATTCAAACACACACATGCCATCAATCCAAGGCTCATGAACCATGCCACTCCATATCCTACTACATGCTAGACAATACATGAGATAAGAGGACATATAAAAGCTACAGCCAGTATGCTCGGAACTATTCAATTGTTCCCTCGTGGATTCTGCAATTAACTCAGCCCAATCCAGCTTATGCTTTCCCTCTAAAATAATTTCTACATAACAAAATAACCAATCTAAAAACAAAGAAGCCTCGGGTGACCCCCTAACTCTGAGCAGCATTACCATGATATCACTAATGTGCGAATGCATGTGATTTCTTTTTAACTTCTTGGGCAAATGAGAACCTCCTCTTTGGGAATTTATCAACCAATACTTAGCCATGGAAGTACGGTTCACATCAGCATTGGGCTTGAACTTAACTAGAGATTGGGCAGGAGAAAAAGCTAAAAAAGTCCATTCTTGGATTTGGAAAGCCGAGGCAACAATTCCTCTATTTACGACCATCAAAACTTAGCCATTTTTGTTAAGAATTGACTCAGTTTGCTGGTCATAATGTTTAATACATTCATGGACAAGCTCAGGGCAAACCACTGCAGGAGGGGAGCATGCAGCTATACATAACCCACTACTCAAAACTTCCATAGAAGGGACATTTTTTTCCACACATGCAATAAGCCTATCAACTATCCCTTCAATATCATAACCTTCTAGGTCTGTGTCTATTACGATAGAATTTTCACAGACTAAACTAGACACATTCCCAAAGAAATGAAATGTTGACTTCATTTTTGCAAGAACATACTGCAAATTGCTACAGAAACCCCTGCAAAATTCACCAGCTTTTAAATTTAAACACTGGAAGAGTGACAGCCTGACTTACCTTAATCTATGAGGAAAATTCTGCAACTGGAGCTCTGAAAAACCCTTACCTCCATTCTTTGTGCATATAGAGAAAAACCGTAATTCAAAAAGAAAGAATGCCAAGGAGGGATTTTAAAGGAAACATCTAGAATGAGTAATTAATTACCCATAATTAAGACAATAATGTCTTGAAAAGAGAAGTGACCGTTCCCACACACGATCATTTACTGCCACTTTGCATAAACTTTTATGTCACATGAACTCGTCATTAATTCGACAACTCAAACATGATTTAGCCACTGCCAAAAGACCTCTTCATTAAAAGTTTTACCCGAGTGGGACCCATGTCTGAAAAGACAGTGGCTGTCCATGATTTATGCCACCTATCATTTTTAAAGATCCTTGAACACTCTTGAACACTCTTGAACACAGTTCAAAGATGTTCGTATGTGTTCACCTTCTTTCAAGCCCGTTCCTTAATATCCCACCAACACTTTGATAACAAGAGCCAAATCATTTAACCAATAATCTTCCACCCTAGATCGACCAAAGTTCTGTAACCTAATGATCACAAAACACCTTCCTTTAGTGAAAATTCTAATCACCCGCTTCTACTTTATAAAGAATATGATGGAGCTTGAACATCTTTGAACGCCCTTGAACGGAGTTCAAGGTTGTTCGAGCCTGTTCAAACCTGTTCAAAAGATATGTTAGCAAAAGAATTTTCTCTCCTTAGCAAGCAATGACAGAACATAGGGAAGATCTTTCACTAATATTTTAAACATGAGTGCTTAGGCAGCTTGAGATACACAAAATAACAAGGCAAATCTGAAAAAGGAACACTAAGGACAAAGATCAAGATTTGGACTAACACCAAGTTATCAAAGTTCACATGACACAACCTCTTATGCCATAACCAATCATCATTGTACGATGCAAACAAACATGTTTCTTCAGATAAATCTAGATAGAACAAGTTACCTTTAGTTTGATCACCACTTCCAACTAGTTCTCCAGTAGAGTCACAGATCTTTTCTTTTCTATGATGGAACTCAACTTTGTAACCAAAAGTGTTCAGCTGTACAACACTCAACAAATTATAATTAATATCATCAACCCAATACACATTATCACATCTAATTTTGTCAGTCAAGTTAATCAATCCTTTACCTTTGATGAGACATGTTGCATCATTACCAAATTTTACATATCCTCCTTTGCATTGGTCTAGGGTTTCAGAATTATCCTTGTCACCAGTCATATGATGGGAATAACCACTGTCAATGATCCAATGATCACCTTTACTCTTATAAGAAATTAATGTAGTTTTCTCATCATCATCAGAATCTTCTTTCATTGCAACATAAACAACTTCTATATCATTGTCATCAAAATTGTTAGTATCATTGTCAGAAGTTTCTTTAGCAATATAACAAGATTTCTTACCTTTGTCTTTGTAATCCTTATATTTCCTGAAGTCTCGGTCATCCTTTTTGTCTTTTTAGTCCTTGTATTTTCTATCCTTTCTTTCATCTTTTTCATTCTTATCAGGAAATATAACAGCTATATGACCAATTTTATAACATGAAAAACAAATGATAGGAAGTTTACCTCTGTATTTTCTTTTTCCTCTGGACAATATTTTTTCCAGAAGTGCTTCGAGTTCTTCAAGATCATCATCAGTAGTGTCACTAATCACTATTCACATGTTTCTTTCCTTTCTTAGATTTATTGAGGACCAACTGAGATCTAAAAGAAGAATCAATACCTTGTGGATTGTAGTTATCATAATTTGACATTTCAAATGCAATGGGTCTGCCTATCAAATTTTTCAGATTTAGATTATTGTTAGGAGTACATCTCATTTCTTGAATTAAAAAAACTCTAATAGCATATACAGGAAGTAGAGTTCTCAGTACTTTGCTCATAATAGTTTTCTCATCTATTATTCCATTAGCTCCTCTAATGGCATTTACAACTTCTTTTACTCTACCATAATACTGATTAACATTTTCACCTTCTTGCATTTTCATTTCATCAAACTTACCTCTTAGACTCTCTGATTTAGCTCTTAGTATATTTGTGTCTCCACCATAGACATTTTCTAATTTATCCCACATCTGCTTTGCATTTGTGTAGCTCTTTATATCATCAAAATTTGAGTAGTTCAATGAGGATGCAATCTCCAACATTGTTTGATTGTGCTCTTGCTTTTCTCTTACTTGTGCAGTTGTGAGAGGAGTAGTAGGTGGTACATAGTCATTTTCAGTAAGTCCCTTAGCATCATCTCCAATACCGGCCATATGAAGTTTCATCAAACTCTACCATGCAGGGAAGTTATCTTTGTTCAACTTCAGAACCTCCCTTTTATACATCTTGATCTTTTCACTCCAAGTACCTTTAAACTATTTTTAGGAGACCAAAGCTCTGATACAAATTGTTAGAATGAATTTAGAATAACTAAGAAGGGTGGGGTGAATCAGTTATCCTTAGGTCTAGATGTACCAAAAACAACTTTTTGTATTTTAAACAATTCAGATCTACTCGGCAACAGTAGCATATCTCAACAACTTAATCATGTAGTTTACTGTTTAATGTAATTAGCTTGTAGAAACATAATAGTAAAACAAACCATAAGCATTCATAGAAGTTGACACAAGTATTTAACGTGGAAACCCAATATGGGAAAAACCACCAGTAACATGCTACCAAGTTTCACTCTTCTGAAGTGAGCTCTGTGAGGAGCCAACCCTATTAAACGTTACAATAACACAATGTTAGGTGTGACCTAGTTAAAGGATTTAATCACCCTGTTAGGAGTGGCCTTGTTAGAGGACTTAGAAAGTTCCACCTGAATATCACCTTGCTTAGAGGATTTATACAAATGTTTGTTAGGTCAACCTTGTTAAAGGATTTTAACTGATACAATGGTTAAAAAGTAATTAGCAGTTGTGATTTGATACATACAACTTACTTTGCAAATTCAGATCCAATTATAGCTCTGATGCTAACTTACTAAGTGTCCTACATTGTCATTTCAATCTTCTGATCTGCCTGGAAATCCGTCAAGCAATCACAGATTCAACTTTCTTCTTTTGTGTTCAGCCTTCTCTGCTAGGTCATGCCAATCAGTAAATCAACTATGCAAACCTCTTGTATACACACATGTACATCAATCCATACATCCACACTTCAATGAATAACCCCTTGAGGTTATCATATACCTCTCTGTCTAGGTCAGATAAATCTTTTCCGCTTAATCAAGATCATAGATCTTAGGTTAGGTCAGATCCAACGAATCATTCCATCATTACATTACATTTACTTCTCCAAAGTAGTCTCTAATTAAATCTTTAATGCATGCATTAATTATGGTTATCCATACATTAAATAATGTGGATCAATCTTTAATTAACTTTACATATCCCAATAAAATTAACTAAGTCAGCCAGAGATCTCAAATCTCATCATTAATCCAAATACTCCAAGTCGGCCAACATCTGCGATCTACTCGACAATCACTATTTCCACTCGGCAATTTCACTGGTGCTCGGCACTGAAAAAACTTTCTCGGCACAAGCCAGAATTGCTCAGCACAAAACAACCAGCAAAACTGTCTTTGAAAGATAAACAACTAATTACTTTGCTAGAGTGCCGACTGATCAAGTACCCTTTTATTTGCCTTAACTCAACCATTCACTTGGTCTTCTTGTTAAATCTTCTTCATCAATCAATAGATATGGTACTCAAATAGATAACAATAGTCTCACCAGTTAAGGTTTGACATCAATGACAAAATAACAATTGCTTCCATTGTCACTTTCCAACACCCTTATGACCCCTTAGACTACACTAATGAATGGTAAAGTGTCCAAAGAGTTTGTAAGTGGTCTTAAGGGATCCTAGGACACATTAATGTGTCTTATAACCCCTTATGACCCCTTAATAGCCTTTATGACCCCTAAGATGTATGGTAAGGGGTCCTATGGTTTCCTAAGAGTCAAAAGGGGCATCCTAGGACCCCTTGTGACCCTTTAGGACCCTTGAAGACCCCTCTCTTTACATCTTAGGGGTCATAAGAGTTGTTAAGGTGTCTTATGACACAATAATTTGTCCTAGGACCCCTTAGACCCCTATCAACCCCTTAGGACTCCTTACCATACACTACTGAATGGTGATGTGTCCTAAGGGGTTGTAAGGGGTCTTATGGGGTCATATGACACATTAATATGTCATCAGTGGTCCTAGGACACATTAATGTGTCCTATGACGCCTTATGACCACTTAGGATCATAGAAGACCCCTCTCTACATCTTACAAATTGTAAGGGTTGTTAAGGGGTCTTAAGGGGTCCTAAGACACAATAATGTGTCCTATGACCCCTTATGACCCATTGCAACCCTTTAGGACCCCTAATATGTATGGTGAGGGGTCCTAAGGGATCAAAAGGGGTCTTAGAACATGGTAATGTGTCCTAGGACCCCTTATGACCCTTTAGGACCCTATAGGACCCCTATCTATGTCTTAGGGGTCATAAGAGCTATTAAGGTTTCTTAAGTGGTTGTAAGTAGTCTTAAGGAGTCCTAGTACATATTAACATGTCCTGGAACCCCTTATGACCCCTTACGATCCTTTATGACTCTTAGATGTATGATAAGGGTTCCTAAGTTGTCCTAATAGGTCATAATGGGTCCTAAGACATGGTAATGCATCCTAGGACCCCTTATGACTCCTTAGGGACCTTTAAGAAACCTCTCTCTCTATATTAGGGGTCATAAGGTTTTTTAAGGGGTCATAGGACATATTAATGTGTCCTAGGACCCCTTAGACCCTTTATGACCCCTTAGGACCTCTTACCATACACTAATGAATGGTAAGGGGTCCTATGGGTTTGTTGGTGGTATTAAGGAGTCCTAGGATATATTAATGTTTTATAAAACACCTTATGACCCCCTATGACCCTTTAAAAACCCTACGATGTATGGTAAAGGGTTCTAAGGTGTTCTAAGGGGTCATAAGGGTCTCTCTCTCTCTCTCTCTCTCACTCACTCTCGTGCATACATGGTATAGTTTGTACGAACTATAGTGCACATGTGCTATTGTACACATAGGCTATTGGCTTTGATTTCCATAGCCTTAGGCTCAGGAAATCCAAGCCATAACGCATGCACCCTATTTCTTTTTGGGGACCAAAAAAACTTTGGCATTTTTTTTTGTCCCCCATCTTTGTGCATATTCCCATGACTGTAATGTTCTCCCATTTGTGCAAAATATACTACAATGAATGAGTATGAGAAGGCTAGGGTGAAATGGCTTCATAATATTATTCATCAAGGAACTTTTAGGAATATAATATAGATGTGAACATATTTATGGGAGTTTATGGAATGAAATAACTACATAAATAAACAAAGAAACATTTAGACTCATTTAAAAGCCTGACTTTGTTGAGTCAGTTCTTACAGATTTCTTAAACCATGCTCACACCATTAAACCTTCAAAGACAAATACTATGACACCAGAGTCCCAGACATACCCAAGTAGACTTTCATAGTTGTTCATTGTTTCACAAGGCAAGGAATAAGTGCAAAACAACTTAAATGAATCCTTGGTAATGGTTTTCCATATCGCATGCATGATTTTATATTGGTTTTAAATATCTGCTTGATCAACTCTCGTGCAACTAAACAATGTCCTATCTTTAAATTTCAATGCACTTTGGAATGATTTTGTAAAGTTTCAAAAGCCCATAAAGTGAATGTATTCAAATCTACATCACACTAGAAAACAATTCCCTGCTATTAGTTATTAGATAGTTACATTCTTTCACATGGTTGGTTACTTGATTAGGACTCGGTGGTACAATTAGGTACCAACATACTTTTGATATTATTAAATTCTTTTCTAAAACCATGTGTATATGTTACTTCAAAAAAAATGGATTCTATTATTTAGAGATCATCTTCCATAAAAAAATAGATCTAGAACCTATGCTCTTTCATTAATTTTCAATGACTCAATATCCTTTTTAGAAGTAGTTTTAGGCATGATTGTGTTTGGTTGGTCCATCCTTCAACTATCAGGTTTATGTTACTGCAAAGAAATCTCTCTCAAATTTTATTCTAGTCTTCTGCATGCAAAATAATTTCCATAGTTTGGAATTTGTCTCTTGTGGTCTCAAATCATCCATATTTATTTTCCTAGAGCTATTTTCTATTGCAAAGCACACAGAGTCTCCTATAATTTTCTTTTATGCAACCTTCAAAGGTTTTGGATACTTTTGATTATAGAAATTTCAAGCTAACAAAGGATATTAGATCCTATTCTCCTCCTTAATGTGAAGATACATTTAATTTCTTAATGACACAAAATTATTTTCTAAATTAGACGAAGATAATATTGATAATCTTGTTTAGAAATTGGATCTATTATGTCTTGCATCTAGTGCTAGCGTATCTAAGATAAAATTTAATATGTTGGGGTATGATGAAGTCCGTCCCAATTGGTGGACCAAGGTATAATTCCAATGGAGAGGTTCCTCTAAACAAGCTAGGTATCTTGGAATTCCATTTGTTGTCGACCCCAACCTAAAGAATACGTGGTTTTGTATTGAGAATAAGATTGAAAAAAAGATAGATAAGTGGGAAAAACAATACCTTTCCTTTGCTAGAAGGATTCAAGTCTACCACAATATCTTATCCTCAAATAGTTTGTACTATGCATCAGTAGGGATTTTTAGTGGGTATCAATTCAATGAAATTTAGAAGAGAATAAAATCCTTCTTATGGTCTGATGGAAAAGGTAAGAAAAAAAACACTCTATTAAATGGGAGTGGAGTACCATAAATAAGAATGTGGGAAGTATAGGATTGAAATATATCTTTTATTTACAACCCTTAGTATCACTAATATATTCCCCCAAAACTCTAGAACAATTCCAAAATCCCAAACCATACCAAGGGCCTAGATACTTCTCTTCAATCCAAACATACTCAATTACTTGTTCCTCTCACAAGCCACCAACACACCATGTCCTATGAATAACCAAATAAATTGATTGAAAGGGTTAATTAGAGGGTTACAATACACTTCAAGGTTATGAACATGATCTTTTGAACTATGACAAGCTCTCACGCAACCAGACAACCACACACTTTCTATTGAGAAACTTTAAGTCTACAAGGGTCACTACTGATCATAAATAGGGAAGAGGAAATATCTACTCCATAAATGCCCACTCAAAGGTTATTTTTATTCCTTATGGAAAAATTAAGAAATTTCCAAAAGCTCAATCAAGTGATCATTAACTAAGCACCAAATTGCTCAAATGACTCACACTAGACCTAGTGATCTAATTAGGTCACTTTTACAAAGGAAGTCTTCAAAATGAATATACTAACTCCAAAAAACTAATATAATATCTCCTATAACATGAAAAATGACTAAAACCAAAGTTTCAATCAATTAATCCACTCCTATGATGAGTTATGCTCATTTACTTCAATTCTGGCCAGTCACATGATGATGTCTGGCCTAGAGATTTATTGATTTCTCTTGCCACCTACATTCTCCTACTCTAAGACCATACTAAAATGAAAATGAAATTGCCAATATAAAAAATACCAATTTTTAGAAATTTTCAATGGTTAGATTGTGAGATATGGACAAAACAAATCTAAACCCTAGTGTAGGGCCAAAAAATTACCCAGCTTTGGTCGATTTCTCTCTTGTTCTTTCACCTTATGACCTAAGACCAAGTTAATTACAAAAATAATAGGCATCTCCTAATTACCAAATGGTTCAAAACTCTCAACTCAACCGTACAGATTTGTACATGTACAAAAGAACTTGAATTTGTTGGAAAAACTAAATATTTTATTGTCTGTAATGTCTTCTCCTTACATTCTTTCAACCATTCAACCAGAAGAGTTGTTTTTCTCCGTATAAAAATGATTCCAAATGATTCATAACTTAATTTTAAGGGTTGTGATCATTGTCATTCCAACTTCCAAAAGTTTGCAACATTTTTGAAAAGTTGCATTACGCAACTTTGACTATTTTTTACAATTTCTACAAAAAAATGAAAAGCCAATAACACGGGTTTGACCCTTTGACCTAAATCAAACTTAAAAAACCTAAGGAATAATAGGAAAAATCCTAGGACCCACATGGACCCCTAGTGCCGATATGTCCAGTGTGGCTTATAAGTCACCTACCCAGAACATTGGGTTGCAAAATGAGGTGTCTTATTACAATTGGAAATCAAACAAATAGAAATCAATTCCTACTCTAAAAATTGTGATTTTGGATCTAAAGATCCCCTTTTCCCTCCATTTCTTGCTTGGTAGATGCGTGTGCATCACTCAAATTTCAAGGTATTTCTTTGGATGCTAAATGGATTGTCCAAGTTTTATATCGCAATGAGCCATAAAAAGTGTTGGTCAGAAAAATATATTATATTTGTTGTTCCTAAAAATGATAGACAAGATATAAGGTTAATGGTTCTAGATCAGTGTGGTAGGATTTAGAAAATAAAGGTAAACCCCTTTCTCTACTATAGGGGTATTTAGCCAAAAAGTGAACTGAGATGGACATGAAATATTTTAAATAAAATATCAATAATGGAAATTTTATTGATTGGGCTTCATTAGAAATAAGATTCATCATTTCTCAATATAATTGGAGAACATACTCGATTCTTAGAAAGGTCTGCCAGGTGTTCAAAACAATGGTCTCTAGTGTGGCAAATGATGAGCACTAAGTTGGCTTTAAATCAAGTGATGGATCCTTACTGTAAAATATAAAAGCTCTATAGATTGTGATAATCCTATCATAATTCAACTATTTATTTTTTTTACTTCAAATTTTTGACCCAAGTTTCATGAGTAGTTGTTCAAAAGAATCCATCTTTCATTAGAATGAATGTAACACTTAGCACTCATTGCATCTAGGTGATGATCACATAGGTGAAGCACCAGGATTTCCCGACCTCCTAGGAAGTCTTAGTGCTTCACATCTGTGAGCATCACACAAATGAAATGAGTGCTAATTTTTCCACCTTCCACCTACCCCTCTTTTCCTTGTTTCAACTGGAACACAATCAGTATTAGTTGACTCTGGAATAACAGTAACAACACTAGACTGGGATCTGAGACTCATGGTTAAGGTTTAGGATGCCTATGATTGAAAATTATTGTCATTATTTTTATTGTTATTATCATCATCCTTTATGTCTATGGGATATTATCTAAACTATAGTTTCATATAAAATATACCCAAAATATTGTCCATGATTTCTCCCCCTGGCCAGGATTGAACTCAAGACTACAATCTCTAAACATGCTCTCCTTGGATGAGTCATCTTCATCATGCTCCAATGCAACCCAAAAAAACAAATTAGGATTCTCCTACATTGCAATTTTATAGGAGGTGGTGTTGTTCCAAGGATTTGGAACTTCCATGGGCCTAGAAAGTGGAAGCTGGTTGATGGGGAGGTCACCTTACTATCCTGGATTCCTACTCTCTTCTAGGAATCTTACCTTGGATCCTATTCACTTTTAGGATCCTCTAGACTCACACTTGAGTCTCTTATGGTTGCTCTCAGACGCTAACTAGAGGGACTTCTACACTCCCTCTCTCCTAGATTTCCTACCCACCAAAAAGCTTCACTCTCTACCTTATCTTTCTCTTCATGACTGAATAAAGTCAGTCATGCACCTCTCTTCTTTTATCTCTCTCTCCTTCAAGTTCTCTAGCCGGACCATCTAGCTCGCCTAGGACTTGTTTACTATTCTGACTAGCCTCTCCTCCAACACAAACACTGAAACATAAATAAAATACATGGGGGATGCTTCTTGACAGTCACACTCCATAAGATGGATTATCAGAGTCAAAAAGCATCCATGATACTGTACTGAATTCAAAATCCTACTCTACAAAAGTCTGCACACAAAACAAAGAACACACAGAACATAGGAAACTATCTCTTTATTGAAATCTTGAAAATTACAATGTAAATGCAAATATTCTATGCTAATCTGCTCTGTCTCAAATTTCTCCAACCTCCATTACAGGGTTCTTTCCTCCATTTTATACTCGACCTGTTCTTGATTGTAACCATTTTTAGGTTACCGAGTTGCCTGAAGAATCCCAACTGCCTCAGCTCTTCATCTCCTCCTATAACTGTCATCATTCTCTTTATCTGCATGGTTGATGACATGGATCTCCTTTTTCCTCCATGGCATTCTCTTTCATTTTTGTCGTATCTAACTTTTCAACTCTTTCCCAGCTCGGCCAGACACTTACACTGCTTGAATGCAAATCGCATAGTCATGAGTTAAAATCACTATGTATGTTTTAGTCTGTGACCTTGCGATTCCTGGCTCATCGTGCTCTCGCCATACTCCCATCTGAGCTGCCTATTCTTCTGTGACCTTGTGCTGCACTATTTGTCACGCGCTTGCAACCCTTATACCCGAGCTGACATTTACTCTGCGACTGCGTGATACAATGCTCGTCGCGCTCTCACAACACTCAAAACTTAACTGCTGATTACCCCACAACTTTACGATGCCTTATGGTCACGCGCTCGCACTGCTTTGACCTGGGCTACCAATTAGTCTGCGAGTACACAATGCATTGAAGTCGCGCTCTTGCACCTCTTGTAGATGAGCTGCCGATTTCACCACGAGTACGGATTGCATTTTTGTCACGTTCTCGCGCACTCATAAAATTAACTGTCGATTGCTCTATGACTGAGCGATAGATGATAGTCATGCTCCCACAATGGTTTGAACCGAGTTGATGATTCATCTGCGAGTACGCGATGCATGGATGTTGAGCACTCGCACTGCTTAGAACTTAACCGCCAGTTGATCAGTGACTTTTTGATACTTTTCATCGCATGATCACAGCCATTTTAGTCTAACCACCTATTACCCGCCGACTGTGCAATGAGCTATTGTCACATCCTCGTACGCTATTTCTGCTTGACCGCTGATCACTTGTGACTGAGCGATAAGCATTGGTTGTCTCTCACTCGCACACTTGTTGACTTAACCATTGTTCATTCTGTGACTTTGCGATTCACTGTTGTATGTTGACCGCCCATCAACTTGCAACTGTGCGATACATTAACGTAACCGTCCCACTCTTGTGCTAAGAGTTAAGATGCTGAAACAGTTGGTGTTTAGGAGAATGAAAGAAAACTGCTAACCAAACAAACCTAACTGTTAACCGTGATCTTCTCCTTTGATCACTCTGCAAATTGCTAGGGTTTGGAGCTAAACCCTAGGGTGCTCTGCACCATACTCCCCCCCTCTGAGAAGGAAGAGTTAGTTTGAATTAGTCAGCAACAATGCCGAACTAATTCCTTGCTTTCTGCATTCTTCTTCATTCATCCATGTAGCTTCTGCTTCTGGTAACCCTAACCACTTGACAAGGTATTCTCTATATACCCTGCGTCGAGTTTTCTTCTGAACTCGTGAATCCAGGATTTTCTCTACCTGCAACTTGGACTTACTCTTCACCTATATATCTTGAACATCTTTTCCTATTTCCATCTGCTGAGTGCTCTCAGGTATCACTGGTCCTCTGTATGGGATAAGATCCTGCACATTAAAAATAGATGATATATCCAAATCGTTAGGTAAATCAATTTTATAGGCATTCTGCCCATACTTCTCCAATATCTTGCAGGGACCTATTCTCCTCATTTGCAGCTTAGTAGGAATC
>MU226654.1:0-44717 GCA_018584345.1 Thuja plicata | reverse complement strand
ATTTCCACCAAGTTAAGGCTGCTCCTCTCAATCTAGACTTAGCAACTTTCACTTTCTGTGCTTCAGTCACTCCTTCACAATCAAAATGATTTTCCATTCCTTCAATCCATTCCATTACCAATTCAGAGTCCATTTTCCTAGCAAGTACTGGTACTCCGTCCAATGCCTTTCCACCTAGAGCCTTGATAACCTTCAAGAATGGTTCTGATGGCATAGGAGGGTCTGGTTCTGGTATGACATCCTCCTCTGCAACAACTTTTCCTTTATTGGAACTCTCTACTTCTCCAGTCACTTTATCAGCAATATCCTCTAGTTGTTTTCTCATTACCTCTAGAGTTTCTTCAAGGAGTCTATTCATCTCCTTCTGTTCATTAACATCTTTAGCCAACTCTACATTTTTCACCATGGTTGATTCTCCTACTGATTCCTCAGTACTTTGAAACAATTACAAATTTCAAACCCAAATATTTAACTTAGCTCTGATACCAATCTGATGGGGAGGTCACCTTGCTATCTTGGATTCCTACTCTCTTCTAGGAATCTTACCTTGGACCCTATTCACTTTAAGGATCCTCTAGACTCACACTTGAGTCTCTTAGGGTTGCTCTTAGACCCTAACCAAAGGGACTTCTACACTCCCTCTCTCCTAGGTTTCCTACCCACCAAAAAGCTTCACTCTCTACCTTATCTTGCTCTTCATGACTGAATAAAGTCAGTCATGCACCTCTCTTCTTCTATCTCTCTCTCCTACAAGTTCTCTAGCCAGACCATCTAGCTCGCCTAGGACTTGTTTACTATTCTGACTAGCCTCTCCTCCAACACAAACATTGAAACAAAAATAAAATACATGGGGTATGCTTCTTGACAGTCACACTCCATAAGATGGATTATTAGAGTCAAAAAGCATCCATGATACTGTACTGAATTCAAAATCCTACTCTACAGAAGTCTACACACAAAACAAAGAACACACGGAACACAGGAAACTATCTCTTTATTGAAAGCTTGAAAATTACAATGTAAATGAAAATCTTCTATGCTAATCTGCTCTATCTTGAATTTCTCCAACCTCCGTTACAGGGTTCTTTCCTCCATTTTATACTCGACCTGTTCTTGATTGTAACCGTTTTTAGGTTACCGAGCCGCCTGAAGAATCCCAACTGCCTCAGCTCTTCATCTTCTCCTGTAACTGTCATCATTCTCTTTCTTTGCATGGTTGACGACATGGATCTCCTTTTTCCTCCATGGCATTCTCTTTCATTTTTTTCGTATCTGACTTTTCAACTCTTTCCCAGCTCGGTCAGACACTTACACTGCTTGAATGCAAATCGCATAGTTGCGAGTTAAAATCACTATGTATGTTTTAGTCTGCAACCTTGCAATTCCTGGCTTGTTGCGCTCTCGCCATACTCCCATCCGAGCTGCCTATTCTTCTGCGACCTTGCGCTGCACTATTTGTCACGCGCTCGCAACCCTTATACCCGAGCTAACATTTACTCTGCGACTGAGCGATACAATGCTCGTCGCGCTCTCGCAACGCTCAAAACTTAACTGCTAATTACCCCACAACTTTGTGATGCCTTATGGTCACGCGCTCACACTGCTTTGACCCGGGCTGCCGATTAGTCTGCGAGTACGCGATGCATTGAAGTCGTGCTCTCGCACCTCTTGTAGATGAGCTGCCGATTTCACCGTGAGTACGCGATGCATGTTTGTCGCGTTCTCGCACACTCATAAAATTAACTGCCGATTGCTCTGCGATTGAGGGATAGATGATAGTCCCACTCCCGCAATGGTTTGAACTGAGCTGACAATTCATCTGTGAGTACACGATGCATGGATGTCATGCACTTGCACTGCTTAGAACTTAACCGCCGGTTGATCGGCGACTTTGCGATACTTGTCATCGCATGATCGCAGCCATTTTAGTCTAACTGCCTATTACCCACCGACTATGCGATGAGCTATTGTCGCATCCTCGCATGCTATTTTCGCTTGACCGCTGATCACTTGCGACTGAGCGATAAGCATTGGTTGTCACTCACTCGCACACTTTTTGACTTAACCGTTGTTCATTCTGTGACTTTGCGATTTACTGTTGTATGTTGACCGCCCATCAACTTGTGACTATGTGATACATTAACGTAATCGGCCCGCTCTTGTGCTAAGAGTTAAGATGTTGAAACCGTTTGTGTTTAGGAGAATGAAAGAAAACTGCTAACCAAACAAACCTAACTGTTAACCATGATCTGCTCCTTTGATCACTCTGCAAATTGCTAGGGTTTGGAGCTAAACCCTAGGGTGCTCTGCACCACTGGTTAACATTAATCATTGAGTTGTAGGAATCCCTATCAAAACTAGAAGTACCATTATGTTGTTCATAATACATTCCCTCCATGCTCAGAGGCACTAAATCTTTGTTGCTAGAGTACTAGCCTAAGAAGGCATCCATTTTAGGGCTCACATGACCCTCTGAATTATTTTGAGCCATGTCATATTGTGTAGCTTGTACTCTTGAAATCCTTCTGTCCACCATTTTTTTGATTGAAGGTGTGTTTGTTGCACTGCAGGTGGTTTCAAATCATTCCAATCTACATAACCAAAAGGAAAAATGGTTTAAATATATAATGTTAATAAAACCAACTTCAAATTATCACTCTATAACCCAGTTTTTATAAGCTAAAACCAATCCAAATTCATGTTTAACAAAAGTATTTATTCCTACTGTGATCTTGTTAGCCTTTCCAAAGACCTTACATATTCATAAGGATAACCCATAGGTTTTGGCTATGGACTTCTTGGCTACACTTTCCTTACCTTATGTTTTGGACCTGTTGAGGACGTCCATGATATAGAGAGAACCATCAAACCTCAAGGGCATAGTAGAATAGAATGGACCCCCTCCACTTTCTCCATAAATGTGATAAGTGATATTTGAATGAGGCATGTGACAAGAGGACTACAAATTACAGAATATATTGGAAGATGACTATGCAGAGGACTTGTGATGAGGATCACTACCCCAAGCCTCTACTGCTAAATGGGGTGAGAGGAAGAATGCAAGAAAAATATTATTGTTGGTATTATTTATGGATTTCACTACCCACCAAACCTTCTAGTTAAGGTTTTATCACAAGCCTCCTAATTTTCAACATTAAAATAAAGAACACAATAGTAATGCTTATGATTTCACTGCAAAAAATTTCATGGAACTTGAGCTTTCTTTGCAATGAGAATCTCACAGATTAATCACTAGGCTCCTCAAACACCCACTTACCAAACTTGTAGAAGATTCTGAGGATCTATCTTAGGTAAAAGCTTAGTACTAAGAAAGAACTATCTAGTTACCTACAACTATGCTACTATTCTCTGAACATAGACCATTTAAAAATATCACAGCAGAGGTCAAGAACCCAACTTTTTACCCTAAAAAGAAAATATTGTGAGCCCCTTGTTGTTCTTTCCCTTAGATGATGGAGAATAATATACCTCTTTTTATACTCACATATACTCATAAACATATATTCAAGGTATATTATGAGTATATTTCAGTAGAAAAAGAAGTATATTGAATTTGGTTTTATAAAAATGATTGAAAATGGATTATATCAGCAGGCTACCTACATCTATAATATCAACTAATAACATACCAAACACAAAAAAACATAGGAGAGGAACATGGGATTCATTGTGTTTGATCAACGTTGTTAGATGTTTATGCTTAAAATTTCTTTCCTTCATACTTGTATTTCTCATTTAATTGGACAGCTAGTTCTTTCAGTATAGTTGGGTGTTTTCTTATGGATTTGAATTATGTTCCTCTGCTATGGTGTTTGGTGATTGGCTTGTTTGTATGTTTAGGTTATTGATGGATATTATCGATGATATAAAATTTCAAGGAGAGATTGTGAAGAGGACCAGAGTCATTACTCTTGTTGAATTTGTTCTTGCCACTCTTTCTACAACCATAGTAGTGTATGAAAAAGAAGGTAGTAGAAAAATGCTTAAGTACAAAAGAGATGTAATTTATTTTTATATACGTATTATTGACTCCAATGAGATGGATTTATTTGACCAAATATGTATGAGTAGACAAGCCTTCTTTCATCTAGCCAATATTTTAAGGCAAAGAGGAAGGATCAGAGATACATAAAAACTTATGTTAGCAGAACAATTAGTCATGTTCCTACCTACCATTGGCCAAAATATGAGGAATCATAATTTTTCCCATAACTTTGGGCACTCAGGAGAGAAATTAAACTGATACTTCCATAGGGTCTTGAGGGATATCTTAGCACTCCATGTGGATTATTTTATACCACTGGTCCAAACACTCCTGTAGAAATCAGTGGGAAGAACCGTTTTGATCCCTACTTCAAGGTATATCTCCTAGTGGTTCAATTTGGTTTGATCGAGTTTTAGTCCTATTACTGCATGTTTATTAGATTATGAATTTTTTGACTACAAGACAGTGTGGGAGAAATTGATGGATCTCATGTACCAATCATTATAGATGTCAACATACAAGATAAATATAACAATAGAAAAGGAAACTTGTCACAAAATGTTATGGGAGTATGTTCATTTAATTATAAGTTTCAATACATCCTTGCTGGTTGGGAAGGGTCTACTATCGATAACCATATTCTCGCTTTGGCTATCTCGAGATTAGATCCACTCGTACTTCCCCTAGGTACATAAAATATGAATATAGAGTGAAGCATACAAAAAATAACAAAATCTTATAACAATATACTTTATTTTATGTGACAAAATATTATTTGGTCGATGTTGGATATCCAAACATACTAGGATTTCTTGTACCTTATTGATGTAAATGATACCACCTAAATGATTTATCAAGAGAAAACCCGATAAACACACCACACGGGTTGTTTAACCATCAACGCTCCTCCCTCAAAAATGCAATAGAGTGTACATTTTGGGATTTTGAAGTAGCGTTTTCCTTTCCTAAAGCATATGACATCTTATCAAATCATGACACAAACACAGATTGTTTTGGAATTTTGCATACTACACAACTTCATTATGATAGAGGACGACCATCTATCCAAGGTAGAAATTGAAGAGGAAGATGGTCGTGATGGGACAGATGTCCCAATTCTTGAGACATATGGGTTGATCCAACATGAAAGAGATGATTGGGGGAAATTTTGAGATGAAATAGCAAGAAGGGTGTGAGAAGACTACATATCTTGATATTGGTTCTTTGAATAACTACTATGATAGTGTTTAAAATTTAATGCCAGATTTCATAATTTTCATGAACTGATATATCTACTTAAAAATTGACGAGCTCATTTTATATTAGTGTTGTTATCATATATTTACTGTTGTCATGTTTTATTTAGTGCTGTTATGACATATTTAGTGTTGTCATGTTATATTTAGTGTTGTTATAACATATTTAGTGCTATCATGTTATATTTAGTGTTGTTAAGACATCTTTAGTGGTGTAACAACATATTTAGTGATGTCATAATATATTCAGTGTTGTTATGATATATTTAGTACTATTATGATATATTTAGTGCTGTCATGTTATATTTAGTGTCGTTATGACATATTTAGTATTGGAATGTTATATTTAGTACTGTTATGATATATTTAGTGCTTTCATGTTATATTTAGTGTTGTTATGACATCTTTTGTGGTGTAATGATATATTTATTGTTGTTATGATATATTCAGTGCTATTATGATATATTTATTTTTATTATGACATATTTAGTGTTGTCTTGTTATATTTACTGTCGTTATGACATATTTAATGTTGTCATGATATATTCAATGTTGTTATGATATATTTAGTGATGTTATGATATATATAGTGCTGTCATGTTATTTGGATATGTTAGTTTTGCATGTGAAACAATGATGTCAATGCATCCTTGTTCTTTTCGTTGGATATGTTACAATTGTTCAAATTCTTTAGAATGGATACCATTTTCATTTCATATAATGATGTCAATGCATCCCTGTGCTTTCCATTGGATATTTTATAATTTATATCATTAATAGTTGGTGTATGTGATTCAGGTATGTCATACATAGATCTATTGATGAGCATGGATGCTGAAATTCAAGTCAACCATCCAACTTCTTCTTCTTGCAAGAAGGTTTTGTGGACCAAATAAATTGAGCACAAGTTTCTATAATTTCTCTATGAGCAAGTGCAACTTGGAAAAAGAGGTGAAGGGGGTTTCAAAAAAGAAGCTTGAACCGTCATTGAAAGGAGGATCAATGTGGAGTTTAAAATGAATCTATCCAAGGATAACTTCAAGAACAAGCTAAAAACATGGAAGCAAGATTATAGAATAATGAAATACTTGAAGAATACAAGTGTTTTTTCATGGAATGAGAGTACCCAATCTATGGATGCTGATGTTAGTGTTTGGGATGTGTTATTGAAGGTAAAATGGTGGTGCAGGAGCACCTTTAGGTCTTATATAAATTTTAGATAATTTTTGGCTTGTAAGTGGTTTTTTCCAACCACCAAGGTAAGGACTATGTATAAAGTCCCAAGTTTGTTTTGGTGCATGTTTAGATATAGGAGTGTTTTGAGTCAAGAGTTTTGTGTGATGAATTAGGATCTAAGAGTTTAAGTCCTAGAAAGTCAACAATGCATCAAAGTTTGATCAAGACTCCAAAATAGAGTGGAACTTGTGATTTTGGTGTTTTAAAGTGTTTTAAGGTCTTATTTAATGGTTTAGAGTTGAATTGAACCATTGAGAGCAGTAAAATGTCAAAAAGCAAAAAGTTGTCAAAGTTGCTCATGACAACTTTGCAACTTTACAAAGTTGTCATGACAACATTTCCTAAAAAATAGGAAAGGGCTTTAATGGTGCCCAAATCCTGACCGGAGAGTTTGATTAGGAATAGATAACCTATATAAGGTAAAATGAACCCTAATCTAAGGGTTGGTTGTGTAATTTTATGGATTGAGTATTAAGGAAAAAAGATTTGCACTGTGTTTTTTGACAGAGCCTTCATCCAGTCAGTTAATGGATTGAAAGGAATGAATTAATGCATTGAGACCTTATTTTGTGTTATGTAGTTGCTCTTCGTGGTATTGATTTGGTTTTTTAGTGTTTTTGTTTATCATTTTGTAATTTCTTTAAGTATTACTGGTTCATTGCCTGGTTCAGAGCTAGTCATCTAAAAATGAACCCCACTTGAGTTCCCATGGTTGGAAAAATATGGACAATTAGAATAAAGTAGGGGACCTTGTATATAGTGTAAATATGTTCTTTGGAGTCATTGTTTGTAGGGAAGTTAACTTTTCCATCAATCCCTAGGTAAGTGTAGTGGCATTCTCGTTAGGAGCTTGTGTAGAATAGTAACATGGAAAGTTACTAGATGGATTGGTTTGTGCCAATAAAAGGTTGGAGCATGGAGGGGCATGTGTCCTTGATAAATTAATGCAAGGAGAAGAGTGGTGGAGTTTATTTGATCACCTATTGAAAGGAAATAGCCCAGACTGGTTCACATTCCCTAAAAACCCAAGAAAATAGGGGTTTGGTGAAAGTCCTATGTACGAACATGGTGGGGGTCTAAAACCTAAAAAATCCTATATCCTAGGTTGGACCTACAAACAATCCATAATTGGTTTAGAGGGTTATTAAGGATAGTTTCAAAGAAATCCATGATTTTAGTGTTTAGGAAGGCCAATTGAACCAAAAAGGCTATAAGGCCTAAAAAGTGAAATCAATGAACTCAATGGAGGATCCTTGAAAGAATCCATCAGAAGGGGTAAATATAGGTTGAAAATAAAGGGAAAGTAGTGGGAAAACCTTTTCCTAATGTCAAGAGTGAATTGGTGACATAATTTCTTAATGGAGCATTTGGGTGCATAGTTGAATGGAGAAGGACTTGAAAGGAGTTTTAAGTTGGTGGAGAGATCTAAGAGAAGTAGGGGATCATAGGAGAGTCCTATGGTCAGGCTAGTGATAAACACCCTAGAAAGACCAAAGAAATGGTCTTGGAAAGAGAAAGAAAGATCTTAGTAGTTGGAGCTCCCCATCAAATTGGTATCAGAGCCATTGAAAGGCTTGGGAAGTGGATAGTATATGACAGACATAAGTGAATCCATTGGAGAAAGCACCATGGTGACCAATGAAAAATTGGAAAGGGAATTTTTAGAGCAACAAGTCAAGAATAGACTTCTAGAAGAAGCTATGGAGGAGATGAAGATAAAGTTAGTAGAAGTTGCAAGAAAGATGAAAGAAAAGATAGGAGAAGATAAAGAAAAGGGAAAGAGTCAAGTGTAAGAGGAGGCAGAACCAGAACCTGATCCTCCATTATCTAAGGAACCACTCCTCAAATCCCTAAAGGCATTAAGTGGAAAAACATTAGAAGCCATTCAAGTTTTCTATGGAAGAATAGATGCAGAATTGGTTATGGAATGGATAGAGGGTATGGAAAACCATTTTGAATGTGATGGTATCACAGAGGCAAAAAAGGTGAAGATAGCCAAATCAAGGCTAAGAGGAAAACCATTAACTTGGTGGAAGTTCTTGCAAGAAGAAAGAGAGAGAGAAGGGAAGAAGACAATAGAAAATCGGATAGCCATGGTGGATAAGGTGAAGGAAAACTACCTACCAGAGGATTATGATATCGAACTACACAAAAGAATACAAAATCTTAGACAAAAATATCTAGATGTGGCATCCTATACTGAAGAGTTCCAAAAACTATGCCTTAGGTCCAGAGTGCAAGAGGTAGAGAGCATTAAAGTTTCTAGGTATCTTAATGGCCTTAGGTGGAACATACAAGAAGAGTTGAGCCTCTTAACTTTAACTTCTATCCATGGGTGTTTTGAAATGTCCCTTAAGGTGGAGGAAAAACTTAGAAAGAAGAAAGATTCCAACTCTAGGGGAAGAGGAAGAGGTAGAGACTCTAGAGGTGGAAATAGAGGTGGAATATCTAGTGGAAGGAGAAATGACACCAGAAGCCAAGGAGATTCTAAGTTTGTTGAACAAACCCATGAGTCAAACAATAGAGGAGGATATGGTAGAGGTAGAGGATTTCTATGTGGTGGAAGAGGTAGATTAGGTGGGTTTGGTAGAAGCTCACATTTTTCTTCAATGAAGTGTTATAATTATGGCCAATTAGGTCACCATGCCTATAAGTATCCAGATAAGCCTACATCTTCACAAGGTGAGAAAAAGGTTGGACATGTGCAAGAAGAGGACATAACTAAACAGTCATAGATCAATTTGGATTCAAAGAAGGGAGAGAACCTCATGCTTAGGAGAATTTTTATCAAAGAACCTACAAGGGATGAACACAAGAAAAGAAGGGTTGTTTGTAGGGTCAAGTGTAAGATTCTTGGTAAAGTGTGTAGGGTCATAATAGACTCTGGATCTAATGATAATATGATCTCATAGGAAGTACTATAGAAGCTCAAATTGACTAAGATTACTGATGTGTGTCCTTACAAGATAACTTGGTTGAATAAGAGACAAAATATACTGGTCAATGAATAAGTGTGGGTTGAGTTTACTATTGGAAAGTATCAAGACAAGATACTTTGTGATGTATTACCAATGGATGCATGCCATATTTTGCTTGGAAGACCATGGCAAGATGATAGGGAGGTAGTTCACCATGGCAAGGAGAATAAGTACTCATTCAAGAAGAATGGAGTGACTTATAAAATACATTCTCTGATAGATGAAGAAATAGTGGATAAGATGGACTCCAATACTCTTCTAACAAGTGGTAAAGAGTTCTTAAAATAAATGAAGTAAGAAGGCAAAGTTGGTTATGCTATTCTAGTGAATCCAAAAGAGGAAGAGACACCTAAACAATGACCTATGCCTATAGAAGTGAAGCAATTGTTGGATAAGTTCCAAGACATTATATGTGAAGGGACTCCAGCTACATAACCACCAAAAAGAGAAATCAGTCATCAAATTGACTTTGTGCCAGGGGAATCATTACCAAACAAGGCTGCATATAAGATGACACTAGAGCAGAACAAAGAGATTGCAAGGAAAGTGTAGGAGATTTTAGACTAGTGTCTAATCAAAAAGAACATAAGCCCATGTGTTGTCCCACTAGTGTTGGCTCCTAAGAATGGAGGTAAGTGGAGAATGTGTATTGACTCTAGGGAAATAAATAGGATAATTATTAGATACAGATTTCCTATTCCTAGAATAGAAGTCTTAATGGATTTCTTAGGAGGTGCTAAGTTCTTCTCAAAGATTGAATTAAAAATTGGAAACTATCAAATTAAAATGAAAGAGGATAATGAGTGGAAGTCAGCTTTTAAAACCACAAAGGGGTTATATGAGTGGTTAGTAATGCAATTTGGGCTTACAAATGCACCTAGTAATTTTATGAGGGTCATGAACAAAGTCTTAAAGGATTATAAAGGGGTATTTTTGGTAGTATACCTAGATGATATCCTCATCTTTAGAAAAAAAATGAGCATATGAAGCACCTAGAACTTTGTTGAAAAGATTACAAGAAGAGAAGCTCAGCATAAATCTTGAAAAGAGTGAGCTTATGAAACAACAACTAGTCTACCTAAGATTTGTAGTATCCCAAGGTGACTTGAAGATGGATAAGAGTAAAGTTGAAGCCATTTTGAGTTGTCCTACTCCTAAGAGAGGGAATGAAGTTAGAAGCTTCAATGGGTTATCCCAATTCTATAGGAAGTTTGTTAGGAGATTTAGTGATATTTGTGCACCAATCCTTGAAACCATCAAGTGAGGACTTAAGACTAAGTTTGGATGGACTAAGGAAGCTCATGAAGGATTTGAGAGATTGAAGAAAGAAGTAGCTACCCAACCAATACTAGTTTTACCAAGTTTTAATAAGTTATTGATTGTGGAGTGTGATGCTAGAAATATAGTTGTGGGTGCAGTCCCAAGTCAAGAAGGAAGAGAAGTAGCCTTCTTTAGTGAGAGGCTTAATGAGGCAAAGTCTAGATACTAATCCTATGATCTAGAGTTCTATGCATTGGTGCAAGCTCTTAAGAAGTGGAGGCAGTATTTTTGCCCAAAGAATTTGTGGTGTATACTGATAACTAGGACTTAAGCTACATAAACACACACGATAAGCTTAGTTTGAGGCATATAAAGTGGATGGAGTTTCTGCAATCATATACTTTTACTATCAAGCACAAGAAGGGGGTAAATAACAAGGTAGCAGATGCCCTTAGTAGGTTATTGCATACCATCCAAGAGATATAGTTCCAGAGTACAAGGGTTGAAGGATTCAAGGATCTCTATGAACGAGATTCATATTTCTCATAGATTTATAAGGTGTATACTGATTTTGAGAATCAATTTCATAGTGAATATGAAGACTATACCTTACATAATGGTTTATTGTTTAGAGGAAAGAAACTATGTGTTCTAAGGGGTTCCATGAGGGAGAACCTCATCCAAGAAAAGAACAATGGAATTTTGAGTGGACACTTTGGGTTAAATAAGAACCTAGACCTAGTGGAGAGATTCTATTGGTGGCCTAAAATGCAAAAAGATATAAGGAGGTATGTTGAACAGTAAGGAGTATGTCTAAAAGAAAAGGGGAAATCATCAAATGTAGGTCTTTACAAACCATTTCCCATTCCAAATAGACCATGGGAGTGCATAAGTATGGATTTCATAGTAGGGCTACCTAGGACACCAACTGCTTTGGATAGTGTGTTTTTTTGTAGTAGACAGATTTAGTAAGATGAGCCATTTTATCCGTTGTAAAACCACACGTGATGCTACTCACATTGCCCACCATTTCTTCAAGGAGATAGTAAGGATACATGGTTTTCTAATGAGCATAGTTGAAGACAGGGATGTGAATTTTATGAGGCACTTTTGGAAGACCTTATGGAAAAGACTAGGTACTAATTTGGCTCATAGTTCTGCATATCATCCTCAAACAGATGACCAGAGAGAGATGATCAACAGGGTTCTTGGAAACTTGCTAAGTTTTTTGACTAAAGAGTATAGGCAAGGATGGGAGCAAGTTATCCCATAGATAGAATTTGCCTATAATGATAGCACAAATAGGACTACTTGTAAGAGTCCATTTGAGAATGTGTATGGGTTACATCCAAGAGGTGTTCTTGAACTAAAATACTTGAAAGGATATAAAGGGGTCATTATTCATGTAGATGATTTTTCTCACTCAATGAGAGATGTTCATGAGCAAGTGAAGAAGACAATAATGAAGGCTAATTAGAAGTTGAAATCCAATAAGGATGAAGGGAGGAGAGTCTTACAACTTGAAGTAGGAGACTCAGTGATGATCTATTTGAAAAAGGATAGGCTACAGAAGGGAATACCAACCAAACTATACATGAAAAGGATTAGACCATGTAAATTGATAGCTAAGTATGGATCCAATGCCTATAAGATAGATCTACTGAAGGAGATGTCTATTTCCCCCATTTTCAATGTGAAAGAATTGATTTTGTACAAGGGTGTAGATATAGATGGGGGAAAGTACAGTATATTGGTGACTAAGGATGTGGAGGAACTCAGAGTATCTGTTCAAGCTAAGCCACAAGTGGAGAAGCTTATGGATTCAAGAGTGAAGAAGAAGACAAGGAACAAAGTCTACATGGAACATTTAGTGAAATGTGAACACCAACCTGAGTCAGAGGCTACTTGAATAGAAGTAGAAGACTTCAAGAAAAATGGAATAAGAATGGAGTTCATAAAAACTAAGATACCTTGATTTTCTTGCTGTAGGGGGAGGATGGTGCATGAGCACCTTAAGGTCTTATGTAGATCTTCAAGCATTTTTGTCTTGTTGGTGGTTTTAGCCAACCAACAAGATAAGAAGTTGTAAGTATAAAGTCTAGTGTATTTTGGTGTGCATTTAGATATAGGAGTTTTTTGATTCAAGATTTTTATGTGATCAATTAGGATCTAAGAGTTTATGTCCTAGAAATTCAACAATGGGTCAAAGTTTGACCAGGACTCCAAAATGGAGTGGCACTTGTGATTTTGGTGTTTTTAAGTTTTTAAGGTCTTATGTAATGGTTTAGAGTTGAATTGAACCATTGAGAGTAGTGGAATGTGAAATAGAAAAAAGTTGCTCATGACAACTTTGCAACATTGCAAAGTTGTCATGACAACATTTCCTAAAAACTAGGAAAGGGCTTTAATGGTGCCCAAATCCTAACCTTAGGGTATCAGCACAAAGGGATAACCTATATAAGGTAAAAGAAACCCTAATATAAGGGTTAGTTGTCTTAGTGTAAGTATTGGGAAGAAAAGATTTGCACTGTGTTTTGTGATAGAGCCTTCATCCAGTCAGTTAATGGATTGAAAGGAATGAATTAATGCATTGAGACCTTATTTTTTGTTATGTAGTTACTCTTTGTGGCATTTATTTTTCTTTTTAGTGTTTCTATTTATCATTTTTTAATTTCTTTAAGTCTTATTGGTTCACTGCCTGGTTCAGAGCTAGTCATGTAAAAATGAACCCCACTTGAGTTCCTATGGTTGGAAAACTATGGCCACTTGTAATAAATTAGGGGACCTTGTATATAGTGTAAATATGGTACATGGAGTCCTTGTGTGTAGGGGAGTTAATTTTTCCATCAAGCCCTAGGTGAGTGCAGTGGCATTCTAGTTAGGAGCTTGTATAGAACAGTAACATGGAATGTGATTATATGGATTGGTTTGTGCCAAAAAAAGTTTGGAGCATGGAGGGGCATGTGTCCTTGATAAATTACTTCAAGGAGAAGAGTGGTCGAGTTGATTTGATCACCTATTGAAAGAAAAGAATCCAGACTGGTTCACATGCTCCAAAAACTCAAGAAAATAGGGGTTTGGTAAAAACCCTATGTACGGAAAAAGTGGGAGTCTAAAACCTAGAAAATCCTAGAGCCTAGGTTGGACCTATGAAGAATCCATAATTAGTTCAGAGGGTTATTGTAAGGTGGAAAATATAGATAGGGTTTATAACAATGGGGGTTTGCTCATAAAAGTCACCCTATGCACATATTATCCAAATACATTTAATTGTAGTGATAAGGAAAGTAAATCTGGAAATGTTTGCAAATAATAATGAACTAAAGTACATACATCATAATATAGCAAATCTAGAAAAGACTTTTTTCTAGTGTCTGTATCAAGTTTCTAGAAATTCTGCAACCCGATATGGAACAAAAAAAAAGAGACAAAGAAAACCTAGAAATGTTTTCCTTTTGTGAGGCAGGTCGACCTTGACCCAAATGCGGGGGAGAAATTATACCAAAAAATGTCAACCTTGACCTGCACTACTCCGATGGAAATTTTATTCACAGATTTCAAAAGTTTGTTGAAAAGGGTATCCAAATCTGCTCTATAATTCCTGAAACAATGACTGTAGATATCTGAAAATGATATTTTGGGGTGGCTATATAGGGTTTTTCTTTAGTCAAACCCCCATTTTGGGGGTTTCCACCTACACCAATATTCGGATGTAATAGAATATGTGTGTGTTACTTGTAGGAAGAGCTTTGAATGTGCAATGCCAAGATCTAATCCTCTAGATTGAAACCCTAGCATGAATTGAAATGGGAGAGAAATGCATAGACTTTAATATGATAAAGAAAGTGTACCAAGCCACCAAGGATAAAGTACTTGTACCAAACTCAAAATTTGTAGTTTCTACCCCATGATTGTATATTTTGAATGCTTGAATATTGAAAGTGGTAGATCAAAGACGAAGGAAGGATGGAAGAACTCTTTCTTGCTCCAATGAATGTCCACTAAATATTTTTCACAAAAATGATTGCATGTATTAAGACATCATATCCTGTCCTCCTATATAATCCTCTTGAATTCTTGCATCATCATCATGTCATCAGTGTATCATGTCATAATCGTGTCATAATATCATAATATCTTTGATTGTCAAATGAAGGCAAAAGAGAGTGTTTGTATAGATATCTCAAGGTAAGCCTCCTAGGGAAATATAAGGGCCCATAATTCAAATTTCACCTCAAATCATGGTCCAATCAAAATAACCAACTAAGGAGGAGACCTATTAATTTGATTTATAATAAAAATCCTTCTGCATTCGGATCCGGGGGCCAACTTTGAATTTTGGGCCCCGCTTTGATCAAAATTTAAAAGCAGGAACTAAAACCTAATAGAGGTCAAGGTTGACCTTGACCATGACCTAGGTAAGGGTCGACCTTGACCCTGACCTGAGGTTTGAGGCTAGTCAACCTAGAGGGATAGTTTCGTCTCTAGGTCGGCCAGAGACCTAGGGTAATGGGAAAACATAATAGAATGCTAGAAATAGAAATAGGGACTTAGAAGAGATGTGATGAAGGCTAGGAGGAACAAGACATAGGTCCTACCTATAAAATAGATTCATAGAGAAGGAAATCAAGGATAATCCCTAGGATCCAAACCCTAATTCCAAGTGCAAATACATCCTAAATCCAAATCTATCATGTAAATACACTAAAAGAGGGTGCTAAATCTACCAAAATGGAATTTATTCCATTTTAAGACAATAAATTTAGCCCCCACTTTAGCTTATATATGAAACTACGTGAATACACAAGCTAAAGTAAGAAAACATCATAAAAATAAAAAGGATATAGCCAAGTCCTCAATGTAGAGATCCCACAAGAAACTATTAGGACCCACAATCTGTAGCACACAAGGTTAATGAAAATCGATAAACCACCTAATACTTACTAATATTAGATTGAGAAGTGTATAGAGCCCCCTATTTTGGATTTCTACTTCTGAAGGGTGAAACAAGGTGATAAGGATAGCCCTATACACTATATATGCACCTTGTCTAAAAATATTTTCCTAGACCAGTTAGAAGGATCCTAAACCTTCCTAAACTGATACAAGGAGTTAGGTATCTGAATCATGATTCCAACACCAGAGACAACACTAAAAAAAGACTTATTGAACTCAAGTTATGATTAAAAGAGTGAATGTCTATCTAAAAGCATATGCAGGGAAATTTGAAATTAATATAGGTAAGCCCTAACAAAACCCTAAAAATCCTAACAAAAACCTTAGTTTCAAGCTATAAGTAAGGGAAAAGAGCACATACCTCCTCATTCTTACCATTTTCAAAGTGTAGGAGATAAAGCAAGATTTTGATCAGAGAAGAACTTTGGGCGACCCGAATAGAGCACCTGAGACAGTGTGTGGCCATAGGACAGCCGCTTACCAAGGTAAGTTCACTATTTTTGAAATCTGTAATCTCAATTTTAGGTTTTGATAGGAATGGTTTCCCTTGATCCATGGAGGTCGACCTTGACTAAGTTATGTCAACCTTGACCCTTTATGGTTGACATGAACTGGGAAGGTCTAGATCCTCTTCTCGGCTAAGGTTGACCTTGACCCAAAAAGGTTGACCTTGACCAAGGAAGGTTCCTATGACCTAGGAAGGTTGACCTTGAACTAGGAAGGTTGACCTCAACCTAGGAAGGTCGACCTCAAACTACTAAAGTTTGACCTTAACCTAGTCAAGTTGGATGTATAGTTTAGTGATTGCAGAGTTCTGATATGATGTTGTTATGTGCTTACAGGACCTGGTTTGTCTCCGAGAGCACCCCTTTGGAGGGCCACTACTATTGATCAGAGAGAAGCTATTCAAGCTATATGAGGATGAGACACAACTACTGAGAGATGTGGGAATGTACTAGGTAGCAGTCCTACCACAGATGAGATTCCACCAAGCCATGATATCGACTCTTATAGAGAGGTGGAATGACAACACATGTTCCTTTCATCTTCACTCAGGAGAGATCACAGTGACATTGGAGGATGTATATAGGATCTTCTGACTCCCAGTTCGAGGTGAGCCTATCAGACCAAGAGTACAGTGGTGTTATGAGGATATTCATGCAAATGCAAAGTATTTCATAGGATGGGTTCCAAAGATGCAAACATGAGCATACCTTATCACCCTATCAGCTATACTGGTAGGTCTGACACCCTTGGTATGGAGGGTTATGTCGTGTATACTTTCTTTGGTTTTAGTACCCAACATAAAGGGTACAATCTTTTCAGCACCTTTTACCCATCTTGTATGCATGATGGAGAGTGAAAGGACCATCTTTGCGTGGGGCCGCAACATGCTAGCCCATCTATATCATGAGTTATGTTAGTTGGTGAGATACCGACGAGAGAGTCTCACAGTATACACATTATTATAGATTTGGTTGTTCGAGCACTTTGCATGTACATGACCATAAGGATATCTAGTTATGGTAGATGCAAAAACATGTAGAGCCTTTTCTTATCATCTGGGATTTGTCTGGCAGTAAAGATATATCCTCTAATAGAGGGTACATCTAGAACATATACCAGGCATAGATGTGATATGGAGACCATACTATCGCATGATAGAGTGGATATATACATGACATCAGATGAGACACTCATAGTAGTACAAGATACTAGAGGGTCATCCCCATCAAATAGTAATTTCATATTACTATGATAGAGTGATGAGATAGTTTGGTCTTGTACAGGGGGTCCTGAGAGCAGTACCTTGGTATGCACATCCTACGAGATACTATTATAGACCTGACACTATACATCAGCCATGAGTAGTAGAGATTATAAATAGTGATACAGATGAGAGAGAGGATACAGAGGTAGCCCCCAATGCGGCCCAGGAAGGCATCACTAGGGATTACATTAGATACTAGAGTCTAGATGGAACCCACCCCATCTTCCTTGATGACTATCCCATAGGTGATCCAAGTCCATCAGAGAGAACACACCAGGATAGTGATGTACTAGAGGAGCAAGAGGAGGATCACAAAGAAGAGGAGTCCACCTCTGAGGGAGAGACCATGGAGGAGGAAAGAGAAGAGTATAGAGAAGACAAGATTCCCCTGATGGGTAGTATAGGTGTAGATGAATATGTTATTCTTCCAACACAACTGAGATCATGATGACCTCCACGCGCCCATACATAGACACCAACTTTGGAACCTAGACATAGAAAGCATGGAAAGAGTAGTCACTTCATGCCCCCACCATCTAGACCCTTCAGTGATACCCAGGAGGGAGATCCAGGTATATAACATGTATTTTATTGAAATATTTAACTTAATTTTTGAAGCAAATATATTAAAAGATAAATGTATTGTAATTCTGTAGGTAGCGTAGTGGAGTTGAGGAGCTTTGTATATGAGGTCTTGAAGGATACCTGCCTATCCTAGAAACTATCAGCTAGCGAGCGAGAGTTCCCCATTGGTCACAGAGATCCCAACACACATTCAAATATATTTTCTTGTGTCCATCAAGAGCTGAGATTATGTAGAGAGAGAGGAGAGGCTAATGGCTGACCTACAAAGATTATAGGAGCATGTTTGTGATCTCACCATGTCAAGGAGCCAATCGCGGACTACCGTACAAATATCTGCATCTTCACATCATAGATTAGAGAGATCTAGGAGCCATCAACCATCAGAGCATAGGGATAGAGAGACTAATAGAGAGGGAATTGTGCCACATATGTAAACTCTCTTTGCTAGTGGGTATGTGCAGGGTCATGGTATGCCAAAAAGTGATGATGTGAAAAGAAGTTCTAGTTGGTAGACTAAATGAAAAACAACTATAACTTTCAAATGGTATAACATTTTTTTTAAATATCCAACATATGTCACATCCTATGCTTCAGCTACCACAAGAAAAAAAGAAAAAAAATTCAATTTGATGAAGTTTAGACTAAGTTAAGGTGGTTAGACATGGGAGTTTTTACATTTTGGAAATTTTTTAGAAGAAAAATAAAAATTAATTATTTACTTGGAAAAAATTTACACACAAATATGCGTCACATCCAGACAAGAGTCTATCACTTATATCTATAATCTTCTAAAAAAATATTATCATTTGATTGTGTTTAAGGTGGTTAGACATACACCTACTTCTTATCTTTTTAGTCCTGGTTGATACACTGATTGAAAAATAAATATAACTTTTAAATGGTATAAAAATATTGAAATCAAAAACTTGAGTCACATTATATGATTTACCTACTACAATAAAAAAAATTAAAAGTTTTCAATTTGATGAATTTTAGACTAAGTTAAGGTGGTCAGACATGAGATTTTGTATATTCTAGAAAAGTTATAGTAGAAAAATCATAATTAATTATTTACTTGGAAAACAATTACAAAAAACCATCTGTCACATCCAGACATGAGTCTAATACTTATATATAGAATCTTGTAAAAAAATATTATCATTTGATTGTGTTTAAGGTGGTCAAACATATACCTACTTCTTATCTTTTTCCTGAAATTTTCATACTACTACATTAAATTTGAAATTTTTACCATATAAAATATTTTTTTTTGAAAAAAGGGCTAGTATGTTAGAAACTACATTCAATTTTATATAGATTCTCTTACATATTTTTGATATAAGATTGATAACTTGTTCAAATTTTTATGGAACTTGCCTAACCCTTATTTTCTAAATTTTTATTGCTACTTAAGGACATGTTTGGCATACCATGATCTTGCACATACCCTAGTTAGTTATCTGATTGATTACTATATTTTCACCAATAACATAAAACTTAACAGAAATAAAGAATGTGTATAAATGTATTCAAATGTAATCCATTAAAATCACATAACCTATAAAACAAGCATAACTATTTCATAAGGAATAAATAAATACACAAGGAAGTAATGATGTACTTAAGGGTAAAAATGTTTTAGATGCGTAATATTGATAGGTTCCTTAAGAGGCACACCATCCATATCAAAAAATTTGTAAGCACCTGAACCAAATTCTTCAATTAAAACAAAAGGTCCAAGTCAATTAGGGCTAAACTTTCCTTTCTCACGAGGTAACACATTCACATTTCTTTGATTCTCATATAACACTAAATCAACCACTGAAAATGATCATTCAATTACCTTAGTATTATATTTCTTTTGAAGTGATTTATGATAAACCTTTATATGTTCCAAAACATTTATTTGTTGTTCATCCAACATTTCTAATTATTGTAATCATTGTTCTCGGAATGTATCTTTGTCAATTATCCTATGAAATGAAACATGTAAAGAAGGTATTTCCAATTACAAAGGAATAATAGCATCAGTACCATAGATAAGATTATAAGAAGTAAACATGGCAGTACGAACACTAGTCCTATAAGCCCATAAAGCAGAGGTAAGTTGGGTATTCCAATCTTTCACATTCTTATTAACTGTTTTCTTCAGAATTTGTTCAATGACCTTATTTGAAGCTTCAGTTTGACCATTAGATTGAGGGTAATAGTGAGTCAAAAATCTATTTTGAATTTGATATTTTTCCAAGAATTTTGTTACTTCTTTATTCTTAAAAGAGGTACCATTATCCAAAACTATCGTTGAAGGAATAATAAATCATGTTATAATATTGTTAAGAATCAAATCACAAATAACATTTGTAGTAGTTGTAGAGAGAGGTATGACTTCCACCCACTTCATAAAGTAATCTGTAGCCATCAGGATGTATGTATGTCTGTGAGAAGAAGGTGGTGAGATTTTTCCAATAAGATCAAAACCCCAAATATTGAAAGGCCATGGAGCAACTTGATTACAAAGCTCACGAGTGGGAGCATGAATCAAATTACCATGTTGCTGACATTGAGGAAACTTCTTAACAATCATGAAAGAATATTTTTCCATTTTTTTGCAATAATATCCCAGCTAAGAAGTTTATTGACTAAAGATTTGCCATCAAAATGTCCCCCACAAGAACCAGAATGAGCTTCTGCCAAAGCTATCATAATTTTGGTTCTACCAAGATATCTTAATAGAAAAGCATCATAAGAGAAATTGTAAAGTGTATCTCCTAAAATGATATAACATGATGCAAGCTTCCTAATATGATTATGCATGTTCCTTTTTTCTGATTCAGGAAAAGTATCATCTTTCAAAAAATGAAAGATATGGGAATACCATTCATACAAATGCAAATTGAAACAATCAACGGTAACCTCATTGGAAATTGTAGGGTTTTTAAGAGTATGTATAGTTAATTGAAAGTCTTTAGGATTATTCTCAATACAAACCAAAGAAGTTGCACTTTCCATGGCATCCACATGTTGATTATCTTTCCTAGGTAAAGTTTGAATTGCATAATAAGAGAATTGTGAAAGAATGTCAATAGCCAAATCTCTATATTGTGTCATTTTAGCATTCTTAGTCTAATAACCTCCTTTAATCTATTCCACAATCAATTACGAATCTCCATAAATTTCCAAGTTTTTAATGTTAAGGGATGAAGTTTTCCATAAGCCAGCTATAAGAGCTTCATACTCTGTAACATTGTTAGTACAAGGAAAAGTCAATTTATATGACATAGGAATTAGTTTTTTTCGTAGGAGGGATAAAGAGAATGCCAACACTAGAACCAGTCTTACATCTAGATATGTCTAAATATAATTCTCAGACATCATCATTTTTAATAGATAGAATATTTTCATCAGAGAATTCTATTGAACTAAATCATGCATTGGAATGAGGACAAGGAGCTTTAGCCAAATAATTTGTTAAAGCTTGTCCTTTGAATTAATTTTGAGAAATGAAATTAAGATCAAATTCTATAAGTAACATCACCCACTTTGCAAGACGTCGAGAGAGATTAGTCTTTGAGAACAAATGTTTCAAAGGATCAAATTTAACAATCACATTGACTTCAACGTTTAATAGATAATGCCTGAGTTTCTGACAAGAATAAACTAAAGCTAAACATTGTTTTCCCAAGTCTGTATATCTTGTTTCATAATGAAGTAAAGTCCTACTAATGTAGTACACAAGTCTTCCCTTACCTTCACTATCATGCTGAGCCAACAACGCACTCACCACATTTGGAGTGGCTGAAGTATACAAATAAAAGGGTTTATCAAATTGAGCAGGTTGAAAAATAGGAGGTGACTGGTCAGTATTATACCTTCTACAATTAAGGATTGGACATCCTCCTTATAGTGAATTTTCAACAAACAATTCCAACTATCATACTAAGAACATCATACTGAACTCATTAAATTATCAACCAGGCACGTAAACTTGAAATGGTATCGGCAAAGTATATGCTCTAATCCACCTTAGAATTCATCAACATTTAAGGAATGGAAAATGCTGAAACTAACATTGAACTAGGAAATGGAATTAATAGCTTACTCTAAAGATATAAGAACGTGCTGTAACAGTAAACTAAATACTTGCCTATGCTGTAGGAACAACCAACGGTGCTATTACCAGTGGCTGTAGGAGAAACAAAGTCATAAATGCTTTAAATGACTTACAACTATTTCCTACTTAACTATAAACTGATTTCACCTCCCGCGTGGGCCCCCACGAAAGAGTGAATGAACAAAAACTCAGAAACTAGGAATTAAAGATTTCATTTAGTCATTCATGAAACATGAGTACAATAGTGCAAAAAATAAGATTTTATTTCTTTCTCACTGGATTACATAAAGGATTCCCATAATACTAACTAACTAAGGAATTAGAACTTCTAGTTTATTTAACAACAAATTCTAAAAAAGAACTCCTAGCAACTAGGATCCCCCAACATTAGGGATATGGAAATCATTAAGATACATGATCAACATTATTGAATGCGGGACCAAACTGTATTCAATTACACATGAATCCAGGAATGTGACACTGCTGGATTTACTTCATCGTGGCTATTATTCAACATCGACCTCATCTACAATAGAAAAACCACTATCACTCGAGGGTAGTGGAGCCATCATGAGCCCCACAATAGCTGGTCTCCTGAAGGAGTCACTTCATTCTTACTTCTTCTTTACCCGCAGATCCAATGTTTCCTCTAAAATATTATCATGCATACATATCCAAGACAAAATCCATAAAGTTTCTTCACTAGGTTTCTCTCATCACATGGCTACAAGAAAAACTAACCAACTTAAAGTAGGAAAAAAAGATACCAAATTTAGTTTCACATAACCATGCAACATATAGATAGCATATTTATAAACTTAAAATGTTCCACACACATTCACATACATATGTATATAGCAATTTTGAGATATAAGTATAAACAGTCTGAAAAATTATTATGAAAGATTATGAAGTTCTCAAAATCTAGTCATAAAAGCACATGAAACTATAAGCTAAATAGGCCTTATATTGGCCTCATCATTCCCCCCAACTTTTCCTTTTGCTGGTCCTCTAGCAAACAGATAATTCTTCAACCTAGCCTGCATTTTGAGATCTATAGCAGCACTCTATCCAATACCTCCTTTTTCCAAGCTCTTGTAAAATCCTTTGGTGTCCTTGTGTGATTCCCACTTTCTTACTTCCCTTGTCATGTTATAGTCCTCTAACTTTTATGAATTGGCTAACAGAGGGGAAATAAGAAAGGGTGGCTAGAATGTAAGTGGCATCTAGTAGCTCTGCCTTACCCTACCCAATGTAACATACCAATGAGCATGCCTATTTTCCGTTGTGAAAGTAATGGATGAAAGTGGCCCTTTATTTCTCAATTCCCTGGTCATATTGATCCAGTGTCATTGAATTGATCTTGTTGCTTCAGGTAACTCTATCTCAGCCATCCGATTGTACTCATCGAAGGCTGCCTCCCTAAGAGGATCAATGATTTTTCTTCCTGACTCTCACTGGGCCAATTTTATCTATTCATAGTAATAGGTCTTGGGGTTCTTGGCTTATGGCCATAGATTTAGAGGAATTTCATCCTCTAACTCCCTATAGGCTTTGGCTTGGGATTCCCTGGTGATCTCATTCTATATCCATGACATAAGTGCCCTCAACTAGATATCCCTAACATATGGCAGAGGATTCTAATCCCTATTATTGGGTATAGCTAGGTTGTGTAGGAAGAGTTCACATAAAAAATTTTGAATGGCTGCAAGAGAATTATGAAAGGCTTGAAAGAATTCAATTGGCTCATTTAACAATGGAGACTTATCCCTTACTATGCTAGTCAACTGATAATTCAACAACTACTCTTTAAGAAATATAGCATAAATAGGAGAGGGAGACCTAGAGCTCATTAGCTCAGGGATAATTGATGTTACCTCAGTTAATTTCTCTTAAAGTTGTTCTACCTCCTCTTTTCCACAAGTTCCTGATAAGTCTGATCAATGATTTGGTGTAATGCCTTCTTCTGCTATCTCCATTTTTTTCTTTCCATTATTAATTGATTTGTCAGTTGAAAGATAACAAAAAATGGAGTCACAGGGAAAGGGATATTTGGCACAGTACCTTCACCAAACTTTTCCCCTGCTACTTTTATATCAGCTAAACTTTAATTTACTATAGGTGCATCCTCTGAGGGTTTTGGAAAGATTATGATGGACCACTCAAAGTTATTACATTGTTGGGCAGTGGTAGCTAGTGCATCCAATCCTTGGTTTAAAACCTTCTTAGCCACCTTATTGACAAAGCTCATATCAATACTGGAGTTTTCTTCAAACAGACTCCTCTCTATTGCTGTAGGAGGTGAATCCAGCAGACCTTCTTTGTTAGCAAAGTATTCCCTTGAAATGTCATCATTATCCAATTCAATGAGATCATCAAAAATTTGGAGTCCATGGGAAGATGGACCCCTCCTTTGGAACCTATAATATTATTCATCGGAATAGGAATCCTATTTGATTATTATATATTATGTGTTCATTCTGACTTCGGGGGATTGTTTACTCTCGGCTGCAGGAAACTCACTAGGTAACTCTTACTGACTGTCTTTTAGCTCTTCTCTTCTTGGCTCCTCTACCTCAAGAATGTCAAGACCAACGTCTGACCCTACTGGCGATGCATCTATGGGCATACTTTTCTTCTGCCTACAACTTCTCCTTAAAGGAGTTTCCTCCTTTTTATCAGCAATCTTTTGCTTCTTAGAAGTGGTGTGAGCTACAAGGTCCTATTTCTTGGTGCATTTACAAGAACCAGAGATGAATTTTTTCATTTCTCCCTTCTGTCTCTTGTAGGAGTTGTAGTTTCATTGGATGAGGAGGAGACCTTTTCTTTAGAATCTTTCTTCTCAGAGATTTTCATCTTACCCTTATTCAGGGATGACCTAGATGTAGAACCTTCAGGAGGATGCCTTGGGTTTTTAGACCTAGGTTTTCTTATTGAAGAAGACCCTAATCCTAATTCCTCAATAATCTTGAAATCCCCATGTTCAGTTTGGACCCTCATTCCAACCCTACTCCTTAAAGGACTTAGGGTTTCCTTCTCAAACTCTCCTAAGAAAAAATCCTCCCATGTCATGTCAGACTATTCTATCAATTATTTTTCAACAATTAACTTAATCATACAATGGTGGGAGACAATATTTGGCTTACCTTCTTTTACCAATGAATCCCTTTTCTTCAAGATGTTTAACAAGAAATTGGGTACATTTATGGGCCAATTATCGTGTCGTAGGGAGCTCAAAAATTTGAAATGAACAACATGCAAGTAGGCTTGATGACCTTCACAAGTGAAATATTTTATAATGAACACTACACACTTCTTGTAAGCTTCAGGTAGAGACATCCTACTAGTACCTTGTTTCTTGTCAATTTCCAATGGTGGGTCTGAATGGAGAGTGAATTGTGCTCTTGCGGTGGCTAGGTTGAGTCTTTTTGAAAACTCTTCTTCTTCCTATGGTAACCCCATTACATCTGCTATGACTATTTTTGAAAATGGCACCCTTAATCCTTTGACAGTGGCCACTCTATCATGTAGCATGTTTAAAAACTAAAATGCTACCACTCCATCCCACCTAGCTAGCTTAAGAATGTAATCAAGCAAACCCCTGACTTTAAATCATGGCATACAAGCTTGATTTTTTAGCAAAAGATCATGAGCTTTTGGTTCACATTGAATCAAATCACCACCCATTTCCTTAGAGTATGAAGGACATAAGAACTATTATAGAGAGTACACAAAAACTATATCAAGAAAGTTGCGGAGAAGGTTAAAGTGCGAAGCTGTAGGTTTTACAAAGATGGAAAGTTCTAGAATTTCAATTTTTTTAAGCATTGTATGAGAAAATGAATGCAAATCTATCTTATCTCAAGAACTTAACTATTCATAATTACTCAACAGACATCCGCATTGGACATCTTTTCTTCTTTGTGTGAAATAAATTGCTAGTTTTGAGGTTGTCGTATCTCAAAAGCTAGATTGGGTAACATTCATGTAAAATGGTACAATATTTAAAAGTTTAAAAACTATAGAATTCAACATGTACATAGATATATAAAAACTATTGACCCTGTCCATTTCCAATTAATGGTATTTATATAGCTTCCAACACCATTGGAAAAAACAAGAATAATTTCATAAGGCCCTAACTATCATGTTCTAAACTTACTAGGAGTATGCTGGTATCTAGTGTCATACAGGAGGGCCCAGTCACCGGCTACAAATGTCTTATCCTTAATAAATTTTTCATGCCACTACTTCCTCTGTTGCTACACCAATTCTGTGTTATCCAAAGTAGAATTCTACCATTCATCAAGGTTGCTCAAGTTGAGGATGTGCTCTTTTTGAGATTCAGTAAGATCCAGACTGAGCTCTGATGTTGTGTGTAGTGTCTTATGCTATAATTCTACTGGCATCATGGCAGACTTATCGTAAACTAGTTAAAATAGGGAGAAACCCATAATAGTTTTCCATGTAGTCCTATAGGCCCAGAGTGCTTCAGGAAGCTTCGTGGCCCAATCTTTCTTATGCATAGAGACAATCTTTGTAAGGATGGCTTCCAACTCCCAATTGGTAACCTCCACCTAGCCATTGGCTTGCGGATGGTAAGGGGTTGACTTGCCATGGAGAATATTATATTCTTCCACCAGGGAAGCTATGAGGTTGGAAGTGAATTGAGCACCATGATCAGACACTATTTCTCTGGGAACACAAAATCTTGTAAAGATGCATTCATATAAAAACTTGGAAACATTGTTATCCTAAGGATGCTTCATTGGTTTAGCCTCAGCCCACTTAGTAACATAGTTAGTATAGACCAGAATGTAAGACTTATCCTAAGAACAAGGGTCAATGGGTCTAATAAATTCAATCCCTCATTTTTCAAAAGGGGAAACAATGACTTGAGGCTACAGGGGCATCTCATCAGTTTTAGTAGGTTGTCCCATGCATTGGCACCAATCACATTTCTTGGGATACCTAGCAGAATCCTTGTCGAGAGTCGGCCAATAGTACCCAATAGTCAATATTTTGAAATCCATTCACTTTGCTACAAAGTGGCTACCACATGGATCATCATGACATGATCAAAGGATGTCATAGGTTTCATCTTCATAGATACATCTACGCACAACCTGATTTGGACCAGTATAAAACATGAAACCAGCAATCCAAGAAAAGTTAAAACTCTTCTCAGCCAAAAATTTCCATTCTTTGGAAGAGAAGTGAGCTGGTGTCCTCGCGGTGGTGAGATAGTTGGCAATGTCAGCATACCAGGGGTTTTGTGCTGATAAAAGGAAGAGATGCTCATCCATAAATCTATCATCAATGGATGTAGGATCATCAGGAACATGTAAGCGGGAAAGAAAGTCAGTGACTACATTGGCTTTCTTGGGTTTGTCCACAATAGTAATATCAAACTCCTGCATCAGTAGTAACCAGAGAGCCAACCTTCCATATATGGCTGGTTTATTCATCAAGTACTTGATAGCTGAATGGTCTGTATGGACAAATATCTCATATCCAGTAATATAGTTCCTGAACTTATTCAGTTCATAGATGACCGCCAACAACTCTTTCTATGTCACAGTGTAATTGAATTCAGCTCCCTGCAGGTTCTTAGTGTTGAAGTAAATGACATGTTCAACAACATCTGATTTTTGGTCGAGCACTACTCCAATGGCATAGTTGGAGGCATCTATGTGGATATGAAATGGTAACCACAATTGAGACCTCTCAGTACCAGAGATGTGGTGAGAACACCACTAAGCTACATGAAAGATTGTTCACATGCAGAATTCCAAGAGAACACAGAATCCTTTTCCAACAAGTTAAAAAGAGGTACTACAATTTGACTAAAATCTTTAGTAAACCTCCTATAGTATCCACCATGCCCGAGAAAACTCCTGACATATTTTTGCCTTTCTGGAGTTGACAGGGTGCTAATTACTACAATCTTCACTCGATCTACTTGGATGCCATGTGAGGAGATGTAATGTCCTAAAACAAGACCTTCCTCCATCATCATGAAGCACTTCTCACTATTGAGAGAAATATTGTAGTCCTGACATCTCTAAAGTACCTTTTCTAGATTAGCTTTAGCTTCATCAAAAGTGTTCCCATAAGCAGTAAAGTTGTCCATGTAAATTTCCATACAGTCAGCAGATATGTCTGAAAAGATACCGATGACAACTCGTTGGAAGGTGGCTGGGGCATTGCACAAGCCAAATGGTAGGATAGAGTAGGAAAAGTTCCCCATAGATAGGTAAAGGTAGTTTTCTCCTGGTCCTTTAGAGCTATTTGTATTTGGTTGTAACCACTAAACCCATCCAGGAAAGAAAAATATTTCTTACTTGCTAGATTATCAAGGACTTGGTCAATAAATGGGAGTGGAAAATGGTCCTTTTTAGTGGATGTATTGAGCTCCTGATAATCCACAAAAACTTGCCATTTACCTCCTTTTTTGGGTACTATGACTAAGGGTGACACCCATTGGCTATTAGAAATGGGGTAGATGAAACCAACATTTAACAATTTATGAAGCTCAATTTTGACTATGTCCCTGATGACAAGATTTACTCTCCTTTGAGGCTACCTTACCGGTTTATACTCTGGACTGATATAAATTTGATGAGTACACAACTTTGGATCTAACCCCTTCATGTCCATATAATCCCAGGTAATGCCTACTAGTTTTCTTGTAGCAGCTTAAGAATATCTTTCTGGAGTGGTAATGACAGGGTTTTGCTGACATTCAATTCCTTTCCTGGACTAACTTCCATTTTAACTACTTTATCCAACATGGTCAACTTAGAAATTGGCGGTGAATCCATCTCTTGGGGTAATAAGGAATGAATAAAGTGGGAGGATACTGAGTATGGAGAGGTATGTGGAGTAGGAAAAATGGTCTCCAAAATACTTTCCGATTACAGACACAACTGGGAATCTCTTCCATATTCATTAGCGATAATAGATGAAATTATCTCATCTTCTTCCCTATAGGCTACAAACAACTCCCTTCTTATCACCATGAGTTGATAGATTGAATTTACTTCGGTTTCTGCAACCTCTCATTCCGGCCATACTGCCTCATCATCTTGCAACATGGGTTGAGTAGGGGAATATAGGGTCAGGTTCTTGGTATGGACACCATTAGATATGGTCATTTTTCTTGACCTATAGGCTATGAAGGCATCACTAGTGGCCAACCATGGTCTCCCTAGGATCAAAGGATACCCTCCCATATTAGCTTTAGGTGAGAGAACAACAAAATCCACTGGATACTCCCAAGAGTGTAAGCTAACAATGATGTCTTCTATCATCCCATCGGGTTTGATAGTAGAGCTATCAACAAGCTGCAGGATGGTTGGGGTATCTCTAAGACTAAAAATATTCAATTGAGACAAGACATTCTTGGTCATGACATTTATATAGGCACCTATAATGACCAAGGCATTTTGAACTTGCGTACCATGAATAGTGACTGTAACATTAGGGCTACCTAGATCAGAGTATTTGGGGATAGTCAACCTTTCCAGCATAAGATCAGACAACTGCCCTAGTACATGAATAGTCTTAGGATCCTTCTTCTTCCTCCCTGATTTTTTTATACACGCTTCCCTAATAGCCTTGGTGTAGAAAGCAATTTCTTTGATTGCATCGAGTAATGGTATTTTTACTGTCATATGTTTCAACTGATTGAGTAAATCTTCTACTATGGGGTTGACTATGATTTTAGCTTGGTTGACTAAACTTAGAGGAAACGGGGCTCTTTAGTTGTAGGAGAGGTCTGTGGAGATGGCACATCAGCTATTTAAGAAAGGTGGCTCTTCAACCTCTGTGATGATAGGCATTGGAGGAGAGGCAAGAGTGGTTCCTAACTTGAGATGGATATTGTTTAAGGAAATGGCATAGCTTTGCTACTGAGATGATGACTTATTATTGGGATTAGGATTAGGTTGAGCTGGCAACTAGGTTTTCTTAGGAAAATTGTTATTGGCTATATTAGGAGGCATTATAGCCTGCTACTAAGGTTGTGGCATTAATGCTTGTTGATTGGGTTGGTTAGACCACTGATTGGGAAATTGCAGCCTTGTTGAGGTTGCTGCCAACCCTTTTGAGGTTACAGCCAACCCTGCTGAGGTTGCTTCCAACCCTACTAGGGTTGTTGCTAATTATTATACCCACCAAAGCTGTGGGGACCCATATTCTAAATTTTTTTCCATGGATTACGATTGCTAGAAGTTTGGAGAGGATCTTGTGGCATACCTGGTCTTTGGACCCATGGCTTGCGTTGAGCGATATAGAGCACCTCTCCATTTTCATCTACAACTTTGAATTATGTAGGCATTGGCTAGGACTCCAAATTTGCAATAGTCTTGCACTTGCAACTTCTCTTCTTTTCTCTACAATGTGAGCAGTATTAAGCTAACACAACATCAGTATCTTCCTTCTTCTGCCTGGCTTGCATGGTGTCCAGCTGAGTAGCAACATCATTAATGATGTCTTGCTTGAATTATGAAAAAATATTTGAAAGTTCCATCTTAGATACCCTAGAACTAGTATAATTATGAGGTAAGTCTCAGATTCCTCTGCCCTTTTTAACAATGGCTCTTGAATAATTCATGTAGATGTTCTTGATATCTACCCAATTCTTCTAGGTGATGTCGCCTCTAGCCATAAGGTCCAAGGCCTCCATACTTCCTTCATGTACACCTTTCAAGAAAAGATGTTTTTGGGATTCCTCATTCAGCTGGTATTACGTGTTGCGCTACAGGTTAAACATGAACCGAGAGACATAATCCTCCAAAGTCTTGTCCTTTTTTTGTGACATTTTAAAAATGTCATCTCCCTTTAAATCTCTGCCCCTACAATATTCCTTATACTTTGAAATGAACATATTTCTCATGGTGTCCTAGTCTGCTATGGCATTAGCTCCAAGGCCCATGAACCAACGTAGAGCAACCTCTTTAAGAGGTGAGGGAAACAACTTTAGTTTATGGGCATCGATTGTATAGTCATAACTCCTACAGAGGATGTCAAAATAAAATAGGAAGGTCTATGGGTCTTTAGTAATGAGGCCATAAAATTTTGGGAGTGCAAAAGAAGGTATGTTCGTTAGATTTTGGTTTCCCTGCTGAGGAGGGATAAGGAAAGGAAAAGTAGGTTGAGCCATCCTTGGAGGTGGACCTGGCTATTGATACTCAAGTTCAGCAAAGAGTTTTTTCAAATGCAATGACTCTTCAGAGGATTATGGTTCTTACTCATTGGAAAATGGGTTTACAAACACTTCTTCTTCTTCGAAGTTCACAACTAGGGGCTCCTCAAGCTCAGGGTTAAGGATATTAAATGGTTCGGCCTGGTTATATTGAAGAAGGAAACACCCAAGATGATCTCTTCTTCTATGCATAAAAAGAAAAATGTTGAACTAAATCTAAGACAATCACTCTTGGTCTGGAATAAATTGACACCATCCCCGGTAGTGGTGCCAAAAATGACTAGTGAGTATTATACCCTCTGTAATTAAGGATTGGACATCCTCCTTATAGTGGCTTTGCAACAAACAATGCCAACAATCATACTAACAACATCATACTGAACTCATTAAATTATCAACCAGGGATGTAAACTTGAAATGGTATTGGAAAAGTATATGCTCTAATCCACCTTATAAGTCATCACCATTTAAGGAATGGAAAATTCTGAAAGTAACACTGAACTAGGAAATGGAATTAACAGCTTAAGCTAAAGATATAAGAACATGTTGTAATAGTATACTAACTACTTGCTTATGTTGTAGGAACAACCAAAAGTGCTATTACCAATGGCTGTAGGAGAAACAAACTCCTAAATGCTTTAAATGACTTACAACTATTTCCTACTGAACTATAAACTGAGTTCACCTCCCGTGTGGGCCCCCACAGAAGAGTGAATGAACAAAAACCCAAAATCTAGGAATTGAAGATTTCCTTTATTCATTCATGAAACAAGAGTACAATAGTGAAAAAATAAGATTGTATTTATTTATTACTAGATTACATAAAGGATTCCCATAATACTAACTAAATAAGGAATCAGAACTTCCATCTTAATTTTCAATAAATTCTAAAGCAAAACTACTAGCAACTAGGATCCCCCCAACATTAGGGATATGGAAATCATTAAGATACATTATCAACATTATTGAATGCGGGAACAAACTGTATTCAATTACACATGAATCTAGGAATGCACCACTGCTAGATTTACTCCATCGTGGCTGTTATTCAGAATTGACCTCATCTCCAACAGAAAAACCGCTATCACCCGAGAGTAGTGGAGTCATCATGAGCCCCACAACAGCTGGTCTCCTAAAGGCATCACTTCGTTCTTTAATGTTGACTTCTTCTTTACCCGTGGATACACTATTTCCTACAAAAGATTAGCATGCATATCTATCCAAGACAAAATCCATAATAATTTTCTTCACTAGCTTGCTCTCATCACATGGCTACAGGGAAAACCACCCAACTTAAAGTAGGACAAAAAGATACCAGATTTAGTTTCACATAACCATGCAACATATAGATAGCATATTTATAAACTTAAAATGTTCCACACACATTCACATACATATGAATATATTAGTTCTGAGATATAAGTATAAACAATATGAAAAAGTATTATGAAAGCTTATGAATTTCTCAAAATCTTGTCATAAAAGCACATGAAACTATAAGCTAAATAGGCCTTATATTGACCTCATAAGGAGTATTGGCGAGATACTCCTTAAATTTCTCAAAGGATTGCTTACATTCTTCATTCCAAGAGAAAGTGGTATCCTTTCTAAGAAAGGAAGTATTTAAGGAATATTTCTATCAGCTAAGTTGGAAACCAAGCGATGAATAGCTTGCATTTTTCCTTGTAAACTTCGTAACTGAGAAAAATTCTTAGGAGGAAGGATATTAACAATAGCATCAATATTTTTAGTATCAATCTCTATGCCCCTCTTAGATATTATAAACCCCAATAATTTACCAAAATCAACTCCAAAGGCACATTTCTTAGGATTCAATATCATATTGTAACTTCTAATCCTTTCAAATATTTGTCATAAAATACCAACATGGCCTCCTCTTTATTTATATTTCACCAATATATCATCCACATAATCTTTTATAATCTTATGAATGTATTCATGAAAAATCAAATTCATGGCTCGCTGATAAGTTGCTCCCATATTTCTTAATCGAAAAGGCATCATGACCCAAATTTTTTTTCCCCAAGGTGTTATAAATTTGGTCTTAATTTGATCTTCAGGAGGAATAAAGATTTGATTATAACCTGAAAAGCCATCCATAAAAGATAATAGAGCATGACCTGTTGTTGATCCACAATCATATCAATATTAGGTAACCAGAAATCATCTTTTAAGGATGCCTTCTTTAAATCTCAAAATTCAATACACATTCTTATCTTATTTTCTCCTTTTGAAATGGCCACAATGTTGGAAATCCAATCTAAGTAATCAATAGAGTGGATGAATCCAACACAAAATAATTTTTCAATTTTATCTTTAACTAATAAAGCAATTCCTGGATTCATCTTTCCGATTTTCTGCTTCATAGGTTTAGCATTTGGTTTGAGAACAATATTGTGAGTAACAATCTTAGGATCTATACCCACCATATCTGAATATGTCCAAGGAAAAATATCCTTATACTCAAGTAAAAGGGAAACCAACTGATCATGTTCATCTTGATTCAAACATTTCCAAATTTTTATAATTTTCTCAGGGTCATTTGCATCCACTTAAACCTCAATAGTATCAGTTATTAGCAAATTGCTTTATATCGGAGAATCCATTGGTAAAGGAGAAATATATTGTTCATCATTTTATCCTAAATAAGCTTCTGTGTTTAGACAAAAGGGCTTCCTTATTTTATGATGAAACATAGGTAGATCCTCATAAGCTCCTAGAAAATCTGCTAAGGCTTCATCTTCAGGAAAAACATCCAATATAGGTTTTTGATCCATGTCGAGGAGGAGTGGGTTAAAAAACTTCAAATGTCCACCACAAATATAATTAACATTGAGAGGAAAAGCCGATGGTTATTTGTAAGGATTAAACCCCAATCCATATGTGTAATCATAAATTTCATTGTCCAAAGGTACTTGTATACCTTGTTCGTATTTACCACATCCTTTCCCATTAAATCCTGATTTCTTGAGAAAATGATAACCAGAACCATATCTATCAGCTATATTAGATTGATTTAAAGGAGCTGCACATGTCACAATGTCATAGCAATCAGGTTTTATTGTTTCAATTGTTTCATCTATCGAAGCAGCAACAAAGTTACTTTTTAATTCTGCAGAAAGTGGGGAAGGAGTAAAAACTTGTTTTTCAAAACCACTTTATTGTTTCATGAATTCTAAATCAAAAAATTTATATTGTCCAATAAAAGAGGGATTAAAGTCCAATGTTCCCCAATCATCCCCAATTAAACATCAAGATGGAGCTTCAGTTTAATTAATCTTAGGTGACCCTTCAGGTTCTTTACTTGGTTGGATAGTTTCAGAAACTTTAGCATATTCCGCATTTAAGCAAGGATTGGGTGCACCATCCACATGTAGCATATACATCAAATTGTGATAAATGAACCTAACCTTACGATGAAGAGTAGAAGGAACTGCATGCATATTATGTAACCAAGGTCTACCTAAAAGAAGGTTATAATTGAGAGGTCCAGGCATAACATGAATCGGTGTATTGAGAATAACCGAACCAAATTTAACAGGTAGCATAATAATGCCCAAATTTCTCTTTATAATATTATCAAATCCACGAATAGGGACATTATAAGGTTGAATGGTTGTAATATCAGCCTCAATTTCCTTAAGCATATCCATACTACAAACATTAAGCCCAGATCCATTGTCAATTAATGTTGTGCAAATGATACTCTGATTAATAGAAACAACAACCATAAGAGCATCATATTGATTCTACACCTCAACAAAAGGTAAATCATCATCAGAAAACACAATAGGAGGTACAAAAGGCATAGTATCCATGCTTTCAAAAAGGAATTAATATTCCCTTGGTTAGGAGGAGAAGATGGAAGGGTAGATAGAGCCTTTTGCAATGCCTCATGATATGTCAGAGAAGTTTGAAGTGATTCCCATAAAGATATCTTAGCGGCAGTAGCACTTAATTGTTCAACTAAGTCATAATCCTTAAAGGAAGATGGAAATTTAGGTTCTTGTGGAAGCATAGGTTGAGATGGAGGAAAAGAATCTAGAATAATAGGCTGAGGATTATTCTATGTGTGATAAGCATGTGAAACAAAATCCATGTTGTCAAAGAAATCCAAAGGATCTCTAGGTTTACCCTTAATTATTATTCGAGGAAATCCTTTTACCATCACCAAAGGTTTAGGATATAACATTGTAGGTGCATAAATATTGCAAATAGTGGAGCATGAAGGTAACCATGCACATACCATATGGTAAAGGTCAATTGAAGAGGTTGTGGAGGAGGATGAAATAGGAAGAGTATCAATGGAGATCTTATTCAAACAATTTTTATCCTTAATACCATGTACCTCATTAGGGGATCTATCCTCTTTTGCATTAAAAGCCTCATCAAAGTATTCAAAACAAAAATCATACATGTTGAACACAAAGTAAAACTACAAGTATAAAATATGTAAATATTTTTGTATTTTTAAAGATATTTTGTGATTTTTAATTTTTGAAATATAAATGCAAGAGCATAAAATAAATATACTTTTATATTCATATAAGATCTAACATAAAATTCAAATCTAACACCAAAAATAAAGAGTTGTCTATCACGGGTTCACCAAAATGTAAGGTGGAAAATATGGATAGGGTTTAGAACAATGGGGGTTTGCTCATAAAAGTGACCCCATGCACATATTATCCACATACATTTAATTGTAATCATAAGGAATGTAAATCTAGAAATTTTTGCAAAGAATAATGAAATAAAGTATATACCTCATAATATAGTAGATCTAGAAAAGCCTATTTTCTGGTGTCTGTATCAAGTTTCTCAAAATTGTGCAACCAGATCTGGAACAAAAACATAGAGATGAAGAAAACCCAAAAATATTTTCCTTTTCTAAGCTAGGTCGACCTTCACCCAGATCCGGGGGCAATTGAACCCCAAAATGTTGACCTTGACTTGCACTGCTTTGATGGAAATTCTGTTCACGGATCCTGAAAGTTTTTCGAAAAGGGTATCCAAATTTTCTCTGTAATTCCTAAAACAATGACTATAGATATATTAAAATAGTGTTTTGGGGTGGCTATATAGGGTTTTACCTTATTCAAAACCCCATTTCAGTGGTTTCCACCTTCACGAATACCTATATGTAATAGAATTTGTGTGTGTGCTATTTGTAATAAGAGCTTGCATGTGAAATGCAAAGATCTAATCCTCTATATTGAAACCCTAGCATGAATTGAAATGAGAGAGAAATGCATAGATTTGAATATGATAAAGAAAGCATACTAGGCCCCCAAGGCTAAAGTACTCCTATAAAACTCACAATCGATAGTTGCTACCCCATTATTGTATCTTTTGAATGCTTGAATGTTGAAAATGGTAGATCAAAGAAGAAGGAAGGATGGAAGAACTCTTTCTTGCTCCAATGAATGTACATGAAAACCTCTCCACAAAATTGCTTCCATGTATTGAGGCATCATATCTTGTCCTCATATATCATCCTCTTGCATTCTTTCATCATCAACATGTCATCATTGTATCATGTCATAATTGTGTCATAATATCATGATCTCCTTGATTGTCAAATGAAGGCAAAAGAGAGTGTTTATATAGAGATCTCAAGGTAAATCCTCCTAGGGAAATTCAAGGGCCCATAATTCAAATTTCTCCTTGAATCATGGTCCAGTCACAATAAACAACTAAGGAGGAGACCTATTAATTCAATTTTTGATAAAAACCCTTCCCCATTCGGATCCGGGGACCAACTTTGAATTTTGGGCCCTGCTATGATCCAAATTTGAAAGAGGCAACCAAAACATGATAGAGATCAAGGTTGACCTTGACCCTGACCTAGGTCAAGGTCAACCTTGACCATGACCTAAGGTTTCAGGCCAGTCAACCTAGAGGAACAGTGCAGTCTCTAGGTCGGCCAGAGAGCTATAGGGTAATGGGAAAACAAAATAGGATGTTGGAAATAGGCATAGGGGCCTATAAGAGATGTGATGAAGGATAGGAGGAACAATACATATGTCCCAAAAAATTGAGCCACAAAGAAGGAAATCAAGGAGAATCCCTAGGATCCTAACCCTAATTCCAAGTGCAGATGCATACTAAATGAAAATCTATCATGTAAATCTACTAAAAGAGGGTGCTAAATCTACCAAAATGAAAGTGCTTCCAATTTAAGATGATACAGTTATTAAAGATAGTTTCAAATAAATCCAAGATTTTAGTGTTTAGGAGGCCTAATTGAACCAAAAAGAATACAAGGCCTAAAAAAAGAAATTAATGAACTCGATGGAGAATCCTTCAAAGAATCCATCAAAAGGGTTCAAGATAGGTTGAAAACAAAGGGAAAGTAGTGGGAACACCTTTTCCTAATGTCAAGAGTGAATTAGTGACATAATTTCTTAATGGAGCATTTGGGTGCATAGTTAAATGGAGAAGGACTTGAAGGGAGTTTGAAGTTGGTGGAGAGATCTAAGAGGAGTATGGGGTCATAGCAGAGTCCTCTGGTTAGGGTAGTGATAGAAATACCAAAGAAAGGGTCTTGGAAAGAGAAAGAAAGCTCTTAGTAGTTGGAGCTCCCCATCACATGGTCTTAAAATCTCTTCTTTTAAGTTGAATATAACTTATTTACTAATGAAATATAAATAATGAATTCAATCATTATATCATCATATAGAGAAAGGAATTTAAAAATGCCAGCTTGTATAAGAGGTAGTTGTTTCAATAGTATAATGTATTAGCCTTCATTGTAGGGAATGACATAGCTAAGGACACCACAACTGCAACAACTCAAGAGAAAAAAGAAGGAAGCTTATGGATGAGGACCTTGATCTCAATGATGGGGAAGATATCACTTATCATGGTATCGATACTGCATCTTTTGAGACTGCTACTAATTTGGCTGATGATGGTATCGATACACCTACATCAAATTAATCTAGTGCAAGAAGAAGAGAGAACCCTTTGTAATCATTGTCAAGGAGGCCAACGAGGAAGAAAGGAAGCATGGTAGGTTCCTTGGATACAATTTTTGAAGTGATCAGAGAGTTGAGTGTGGCCCTTAAAGAGCCTCTGAAAATGGATAAATCTGATTTGCAAAATAATGAAGGTAATGTGTATAATGCACTAAAATCCATCACTGATCTTAGCAAAGGTACTATGCTTGAGGCATATCACAATTTTTTTCTTGAACCTAAAAGAGCCATAGGGTTCTTGAGAATGAATTAAAGGGAGAGAGTAACATATATTAGAAGGAATTTTGGAGGACTCTAGTTTTTCTAATTCTTTCTTTAATAGACATTTGTAATTTGTATGACATTCTTAACACAATGAGTTTCATTTGTGATAAAATATTCTTGTTGAGTTGGGTAGTTCTGAATATTATTATGATAATGTCAAGTCATTGATAAGGTTCTTCAGATATTCTGTTCTACTATATTTTAATATTTTTAATGTTACAATAATGCTATCATTTATTTTCTGTATATGCTGACAATGATGTGTCACAAAATCTTTACTTTATGATAATAAAAAGGATCCCTAAAAAAAATACCATAATAGTAGTAAATATACCATAACAACACTAAATATATCATAAAAACACATGTTATAATTAGTGTTGATATGATATATTTAGTGCTTCTCCAACCATGCCTTCTACGAATATATCATAACAACACTAAATATATCATAACAACACATGATATATTTAGTGCTGATATGATATATTTAGTGATTCTCCATCCATGCCTTCTACAAATATATCATAATAGGCTAAATATATCATAACAACTCTAAATATATCATAATAATACTAAATATATCATAACAACACATGATATATTTAGTGTTGCTCCAACCATGCCTTCTACAAATAGATCGTAACACCCTAAATATATCATAATAATACTAAATATATCATAGAAACACATGATTTATTTAGTGCTGATATAATATATTTAGTGTTACTTGAGCCATGCCTTCTACAAATATATCATAACAACACATGATATATTTATTGTTGATATGATATATTTAGTGTTTCTCTAGCCATGCCTTCTACGAATATACCATAACATCACTAAATATATCATAACAACACTATATATAATAACATCACTAAGATGTGTGGTGATTTTGGATTGAGTTTTAGTTTGTTATCAAATATTCAATCATGAATACCTAAACCATGCTCACTAGAGACTTAACATGATTGACAACACTCACTCTCAATCTGGTAATTAAAATGGTGTCAAAGTAGGGCATCATGTAGAGATGAAAAAAGTGTTTCTTGATGTTAATCTTCTACATTATTTCTTCATTTCTTAGTTTATTTATTCATATGATTATATGCTATAATATTTATGTAATAAATGTAGTAAAGATAGTGCATTATTGATGTAGGGTTGATGACTCTTGTAAATGTGTCAAACTATCAATGTGGTGGTGGGCAGTGTGTGTTGAAGACTTCACAGACATAGAGAAACCCTCGACAAAATTTTTGGTGTTGCCCAAATAGAAAAAAAGGTTGCTAATGTGTATATATTATATGTTTTTAATGTAAATACTATTCATTATATAATAAGAAGTAATATAAATTGGGTATCACAGGGAAACAATGGTTGTAGATAGTTTAGCTGGGTCGATGATGGTCTATCTGCATCTATCTGCCCTTCTCCAATTATCTATGATGAAGGATTTGAGTGCAAATCATGTCAGGAAAGGGAAATTGTTGAAATTATTATTTTTACGATGCCTTCTCTTTATTATAATCGCATATCATATGCGACAACGAGCTTAGAAATTTACCGCATACTATTTTCATATTGTAACTTGTTTTTTATTTAGTATGGATATGGCATAAGTTATTTTTTCCTCAAGTGAGTATATATATGGCTTAGGTCTTTTTTTACTAATTCTTCTTCCTTTCATGTTTATAGCTCTATTGAGCTTCAATCTGTTGTTACTCACATGGTTTAACATATATAGTGATTTCTTGGTTAATTTTCTTACTGGATATTTCTTTGCATAATTCTATTCTAGGGTTGTAGAGAAATTATTAGGTTAACAAAGATATATATCATTTATGAACTCATTTAATTGGTCGTGTTTCTCTCCTAACAAGCATTGTTTAGTGAGATAAAAATACAAGGAGGCCAATGAAGGTAATATAGTTAAAAAGATTTTTTTAAACTCATACAATAGTTAGCAACTGAATGTAGTTAATTAGGGGTTACAATTTATCTATTTTTTTCATTAAAATATTACAGGGATTGTGGTACTAAAAAAAGAACAAAGTAGTTGTATGCTCCATGTATGCATGATCCACAGACAAAAGTGAGAGTTGGGGCATGAAAGAGCATCAAAGACTCATCAGACTATACATTTATAATACTATATCTACAATATGTAAATGATGAATGCCTCATTCATTTATTTGTAATTTCATATCTTCACTATCTAATGAGAAATTCCTCATTCATTTATTTGAAATCTTATTAATTTTCTTTTTGGGCCTAGACAAGAGGTTTTCTCTTGTCGGTGGCCCTAGTGAGCTAGCTTGTAGGCAACATTTTGATAAAAAATAGAAAATCAATGGCTTGTTTATAGTGATGACATGTGTATTTTGAAGTTTGTTATTTTATAAATTTATATAGAAAAATAAAAAAATTGTTAAAAAAAGTTCAACAAACTGTTTAATTTTAAAAAACTTATAAACACAATTTTATTTTAAAAAACCTATAAAATTAAACTTATTCAAACAAAAAAAAAATTTGCTTGTTTATATAGTAATGTCATATAAAAGTAAAATAAATATTAAAAAACTACTACAAAATGTTAAAAACATAATTATATTTTTAAAAAATTCAAAAATTAACCGTATTCAAATATTTTAAGAAGTAAACAATAAAAAAAATCCTTGTTCATTTCATATTCCATTTCCATATTGTGGCACCCAAAAACAGAAAATGCATCTTCTCAGTCATCTTCTGGGTGGACAAAATGGGTCTAGCTCATACTCTAGATATCATTTTCAAGATAAGTATCTTCCAAAATTATCCAACATTTGGTATTCCAGCACCCAAACAGGCCCTAAAGTTGTAGATACTTACCCATGTCATCAACATCTCAAGCAAGCACAGTTTAAAATACTCCTTGAACCAGATTCATCTCTCACTCTTGGAAATCGATATATATAGTAATATTTCTGAGCTATGCTGAAATAGAACATATACTCTAGACAAGCACAAGATTTTTGTTTTTCTCTCTCCTGAATGTCTCCACGTGCTTTGGGCATGAAATAGTAGTCTTGGAATTTGGCTTCAGCAAATAAACACTTGAGAGTACATAGGGATACCTTAGAGCTGATCATGGAGTCTTTGGTTAAGTTGAAGAATTTGAGGCATTTGAGGCATTTATGTATATGATTCAGAAATGTGGACATGCTTGGGTGAACCCACAATAGTGGGTTACACTTTTTTGCCTGAACAAACACTAAAGCCTACATTTTGAAAAAAAGTTTCTAATTCATTTGCATATTATCGTTAAAGAATTTGAAATAAGAAGATGAAGTAAACTAGAGTCTTTTAGGTTTTTTTGTCTATATTCTAAATATATTTTTTTCTTTTTAAAAAAAAAATTGATTTGAATGATTTTGTTTCATCACTAAAATTGCTATGCTGCTGAAAATGTAATTTTCAAAGAGTTACAGTGATTTCATAGAGCATAACTTTTATTCTAAAATAGATATCAATGTTCTTGTTTCAAATTTAGTTTTGTAACATCCATACGGAGGGAATGCAATTTGTTTCATGACATTATCATGCTTATTGCATATTTTATAAACGTTTGAAGTTGAGTAAATAGTCATTTTGACATACCTTGACTAAATAGGTTATAACTTGTGTATTTATTGAATTAAATTTTTTTTTTTTAATAGAAAGTAGATTTGAAGATGGAGGGCACTGATATTTTTCTAAAAGACATTTCTCTTTTCTATTATTTTTCATTTAATGTGAAACTCAAAGGTTTATATTTGGTAAAAAACCTATATTCGATGCATGTCACAAAACATAGGCCTAATTAACTCAAAAATTGTCAAATCTATATTCGTTAGAAAGCTCATTCGAAGTACTTGTTCTATGAGAAAGGATGTCTCCTTATTCTTCCATTTGAGCCGTGTGTTTGAGCCCCGAAGCCATGAAAACTATAGACTTTTGTGAAACTCTAGAAATGGCCTCTACTCAGGGACTTTCAATAGAAAGTACTTTCAGTCGAAAATACCTTCTTAGTTTAACGTGGGTATGGGTAAAAACCCCCACCAAAATCTTCACTGGTTAGTTTTCATCAAAAATAACTTAGTTTCTATTGAAACTAAGAAAAAAAGGAAGTTTCGATTGAAGCAATCATGAACTTTCTATTGAAAGTACTCGACTAAATCCTCCCACCTCATAGATTTCGTAACCAATTTCTTCCTCCAAAAAAGTGTCACCCACTATTGTGGGTTCACCTGCCTATTTGTACATTTTTGGCATGTGATAAAACTTAAGTGCAGTGTTTGGTTGGTAGTGAAATCGACCAATAATAGTTGCCTTGGATTATCCTCACCCTTTTCACCTCATTCTACAATAGAAGCCGGTGGTCATGAGAATCCTCTATGTAAGTGGTCTGCATACTATATTTAAAATTGTCATATATTTTTTGACATATTTTAATTTTTAAAGCTAAAAATTTAATTTCTATCATCCCAAATAATTATACATTCATCTTCCTAAATACAAAGAGAGGAAAATATTGTGTACTTACCATACTAATATAAACCAAAAAGAATTAGAGCATACTAAACTTTACTCTAGAAAAGCATGATTTAGAAAAAAAAAACATATTTATTGATGTAATAGTCTTAACTCATAATTATTTAATCTTAAGATCTCAAACATTGCTAGTTGTCATAACGAATAATTTTATTTTATTGCTTACTCAACTCCTTACGATTGAAATTTGCAGGTCTAGCTGCGATATGTCTAGCTATGAACAACAAAAGACTTTAAGCTTCAAAAATCAATAATTATTATGAAAAAAAGATACAAGAACTTTAATGAGTGGGACATAAGATTGAAACGACTATCTCATCATGTTATTAATAATCCAAAATTTTTGCAGGAAAAAATAGACATTTTAAGAAATATTTGGATACACTTACATATATATTTTCAATTTTATGATGTCAATTAAAAATTCATTGATGTTTTTTATTTCTTTATTTGTTGATAACTTTTACATCTTAGCTTAATATTTGTCATAAAATAAATATGTTTTAACAAATGTTAGATTTAATATGCACCCATTCAGAATGCAAGGTTGTTAAATCAATGAATGTTAAACTAGAACTTTACATTTATCTAATTTTGAAATGAAAATGTTAGGCTATTTTGGATTTCAAAATAAGGTTTCAAAGGTTTATTGACAGATTGATGCTTATTTTTAAATGTACATTCAAATATAGAGCATCAAATAGATCTAATTAAAATATTGCAATATTTAGTTACAATCTCTCATGAATTATTGCCCTAATTTTTAAAGAATAATAATATTCATGAATATCATTGTCAACGACTTCAAAAAAGAACTCACTAGAACCACTTATTGAGATTATATTGAAAATCAAATTTTAAATTTTTCTTTAGCTTAAAAATATGCCTCCAAAATTGAGCTTACTAAACATTGACTACAAAATTCTTACAAATAATTTTTTCAACTTACTATTAGAAAATATATAGCACAAATATTTTATACGCAATGACCATGATAGCATAGATCAAGGTTGTATTGCAAAATAATAATATATATACTTTGTTAGTATGTTCACTTACATATAAATTCAAGTAGAAGATTTCTCATTAATTTTTTTGATAGTATTGTAACCACCTAATTTCGGTCTGTCGCAACTATAGACCCTATTTGCCCTAAGTGTGATCATACCCTCGAGTTATGTCCAAACGACCCTGTTACTGTTTGGCATAATTCTTTAAATCAATTTAATGTCCTAGGTGATTTTTATCACTGATTTATATTTATCTACTATAGCCATACAATTTAAATCAATATCGACCAATCAGATCAAATCAAAATCAAACATGGCTATAGTATTTAAAAATAATGGAATTAAATAAATCTCTAAATCAAAGAATCACTTTCAATCCAACCCATTCCCCTAGCCTATTAATTTAATTAAAAAGGCTATAGTCACTTAATTATTAAAAAGCAATTTATTTGTTTTAATAATTAAATCCTATATTTCTAAATGAATTAAATAAGTTTATT